>ML251649.1:2959-29625 GCA_005239495.1 Nicotiana undulata | reverse complement strand
TATATATATATATATATATATATATAGGCGTATATAACTCCATATGGTCATGGGTCAATGTGCATGCATAAAAGCATGAAATGCATATGAAATACGTTAATAAAATCTCTCAGAACATCATAAGACCATTATGCCTTGAGTAGTATCATGAAGTAAACTTTTTTTTAACCTACGTATTTTTCTGAGACCCATGAACAGATGATAGAATAATATGACACATGGAGAATCAAGAATATAAGCATCTCTAATATTTCTATGAATAGAGTCATGTATGAAAATTATGCATTTGCACGTTTCGTTTGTGTCGTATGGATCCTGCCAAAAGAAAGAAGAGATAACCTTAACAATCTAAAGTAGGGAAAAATCCATATAATATTCTTGAAAAAGATTACACCGTACTCCTTTAGAACCGCAAAATTTTACGTTGCTACGGTTCTAACAATTCTCGTTGGAATTGATGCAAGAATTTCGTTGAAGCGTTTCTTTTGGGATGGAGTTTAGCATCTAGAAATGTAGGTAACACCAGATTGTCCAATCTTGTGCACTGTTTCAATGGTAACGTTTCCGGAAGCCTCTGTCTCAAACCTCCCATTGATCAAATCTACAGCCTCCTTATGCATGGATACATCAATATCTCCATTAGATAATGGAACGACCATATTACCAAGCATTATCCTAGTCAATGAAGTCTTTGTTATCCTACATAGCCACATAAGCCAATATGACCCTTAGTCATATATTTGGTTAGCTTCTTTGCTGCCACGTTTTGGGGTGTTAGCATTATCTCAT
This sequence comes from Nicotiana undulata, assembly GCA_005239495.1. NCBI lineage: Eukaryota > Viridiplantae > Streptophyta > Magnoliopsida > Solanales > Solanaceae > Nicotiana > Nicotiana undulata. The sequence goes on along the minus strand of ML251649.1, from coordinate 28,836 downwards.
AATATAATAATTAACTAGGAAATATTCCGTTATTCGATAATTAATCAATTACCCGCATAATTAAGAATTGTCTCAAATTACTTAAAATTTTACTCATTTTTAGTATATTTTATACATCATAATATCACGGTCATATGGTACCTTGTATGGTACTAGTCAACAAATATCGAGTATTATAGATCACCGTATTTTATCCCAAATCGACAACCTTCAACAAAACTCATTTTCTTTAATTCGTGTATCCTATATCCTTCATGGCATTCACTTATCGCTTGTTATAAATAGCATAAATACGTTAACCTCAAGATAATCTTATCCCCGAGTCTATGTCGATTAACTGAAGATGAAACTTTAACGTACGAAAATGCGGGATCTAACATCTCATTTTGGAGTTTCCACCAATTTACTTATGGCGTACTTTCACTTACGAAAATATGGGGTGTAACATTATTCCCCCCATTGGAACATTCGTCCTCAAATGTTGAATGATGCACTTATCGTTTTCATAACTTATGTCTTCCGAATAGTTTAGTACTCTCCTTTCCATCTAGGCAATTGTTCTGTGAATGTTTCCAAAGGCCAGGGAATTCCCCCCTTTAGGCCTCTTTCTCATGCCACGACTTGTGGCCGGAATCCTTACAATCTCGTTATTGTTGCTATATTCCTTCATGCAGCTTGTACGATTCTGACCTTATAAGTGTGCCTATGCCACTCTTCTTTCCTTTTACCTCCATCTTTTAGCCAATATCTAGGCCTCACTTTGTAAATATATACATAGCTTGACAAGATGTCCCTCTGGACATCTATAGGTATACTTGAAGTTCTTTGCTCGGTACTTTGTTGAACTTACAAATATTGCTATATGTTATTTCATAGATTCTTTCATCCATCCGTATGACTTTACTACATCTAGCTGGGTCATACTATATCACGACTCTTACTTCGATTTATAGTTACTAAGGTCTACGACAAACTCCAGGTTACTCTTTCGTTGCTTATCATATATGTATAAGTCTATGTCCTTTAATGCTTCCTCGTTAATGTTCATCTTAAGAATGACGACCTAATCTCTTCTCATACTTTGTGACTTTTGTCCATCCATTGTTGATTCAATTCAATATTGATCTACAATATATCACTGATAACTTGAAACTTCTTACGTAATTTCTTGCCACTAGGGGCTTACGTTGTATCGAGGAATATTCGAAGTGATTTTTATGATCCACTTAACGACGCTATTGTACTTCAGTAACCGTATTTTATGGCATCCCAATGTGATTCACTTACGTGGGTATTTTAATCCCATACAATTCATGAAATCCTCTTCAAGACTTTACTCAATCGAAGGCCCAAACGCCATCCTTTATCTATCACAATCACACCCTCATTCCGCTACCAGGGCAACATTCCATTTCTTCTAGATGTTATTAGTCTTAGACTCCTTTGAGTTCATTCAGGCTATGTTGAACTTTCTATAACTTAGAGCAACCATTAGCTCCTTTGTTTTCACAGGCTTAATACCGAGGACTTATCCATTTTCGTCACCTTCTCACTTGCCTTCTTCTTATCCTTACTCTTGTCTTTCTAAAACCTTGTTGTTCTATCATATTTTAGCTTGCGATCTATAAATATCTATTTATACTACTCGCAACCTTCCTTCAACTTGTTTGCACCATAAATTTCCTTATGTTATTCTGGAACATCAAGCGAGACACCGTATTTTCTTTAACTCTTCTTTATTCCCTTAACTAGACCTCTAAATGCTTAGAAACCATGGGCTGGAAAGTATGTCACTAATGACACTGCTATATTTCTAGATACTGGATCCCGGCGCTTCTAGTCCTCTATCTATATTCGAATTATCCATAACCTTCTGCTTTTGAGTATGTCGTACTTTGTCCACATTTACCTTACTTACCTTAAAATCCTCACATCACATCTTCTATCTCTTTCATGACCTCCCCTCCACATAGGTATAATTCACATCCACACCTTGAACTTCTATTATAATACATGCACCCCTTTACACAATCTCGGGAGAGCTTCATACTAACTACTTATGAGGTTGGGACACTTCTAACTGGCTTTATCGTAGAGCCGTTATAGAATATGGCTACTATACTATCCCTCTTGTACTTCTGATGTTAAGAGTGATTATACAATGTTCTCAATCATGATGTCTGTAACTTTCTAGGTCCAATAAGCAGACTCCTAATTTACTTAGCTGATGTAACTGTTTAACCAAAGAATTAGATTCCTTGACCAAAGCTATTTTAAGAAAAACACGGGTTTCTGATAATCAAAGAATAAACTAATAATTGTAAGTAAACTCGTAAATGGAAAGCAATAAGATGCACAAAAAATAAGTGTATTGTTGTCGTAATTCGAATGTGTCCTTTCAAGCTATATTTTACTCCCTTATATAGAGAACTTCTTAATATAACGTCTATCCTTTTCAGTGACTGAGCATTAAATACTAATAATGGTATTAATGTAATGTTACAATGATTAACCGTGATTGTTGCTAGAAGGTTATGTAGCGTGTGAAGCTCTTTTTTACCAATACAGATAGTCCCCCCACTCACCATGTATTTTTCGATTAATATTTGGTAAGTGGATACTCATTTATGGCGGGAATATTTTGCCGTCGCTTCACTCGTACCATTGCACCTATTTCTGAATGTAGGCGTTGCTTGTCACTTCAATTTAATGCATGTGCCACGTGGCCTTCCCGGATTAGCTCTGTAATTATTCAACGCCTTTTAGGGCTTTTTACGCCTTCATCAGTCACGAAGTGAGAACTTCAATTATGACTTTCACATCACTGTTTTTTTCATTTTTGACGGTTGCCTTCGAGTATAAATACCCATTTTCTTTTCTTTACTTTCACGAAAAACTTCTGACCTCCATGCTTCGTTTGTAAAGAACTTTTTCTGCCTTTGTAAATATGCCTTCTTCAAACACATCTAAAAGAATTATCAACGTAGATGACTTGACTCCTTCTCCTGCTCCAATGCGTAGTAGGAGAGGTGGGAGGCTAAGAAGTTTAGGTTCTACTCCTTCAAGGGATTCTTCGTCTTCTCATGTTACTCCCCCATCTTATTCTTGGTCTGCCATTTCTTTATCTTCTCCCAGGGCTAGGGTTTCTAGATTTTCTTCAAAAGGTAGAGAACTTAGTGAACCTCTGCGAGAGCCGAGGGTCGATGAAATAGTACCTGCGGAATTTTCTTTTTCTAGAGATAGCCAGGCCCTTAGAGACCAGCTTTCTTCAATGTCGTCTCTTGATAGCTGACAAGTATCCCACCCAGATAACTGAGGGTTTGATACCTCTGGTACGCAGGGACTGTTGCTGGAATCCTGATTTTCCTATTGTCGGTCTCAATGTTAATCAAAGAATAACCTCTTACAAGACTGGGTATTCTTTCGTTTATACCTATCCTTTCACATTAGGATTCAAGCCTCCCATCGACCCAGTTATCATCGAGTTTTGTCGATTCTTTAAAATTTATTTGGAATAATTCGGTCCTCTCGTGTGGCGAGTTGTTGCGTGTCTTAGATATTTGGCTAACTTAGCTTCGGTACCCTTTACCTTTCATCATCTCATTCACCTCTATTCTCCAATGCTATTCCGCCAGGGAATTTTCACCCTCGTGGCCAGAAGTAAAAGGGTGTTAGTGACTCCTGATGACGATAAAGATCGAGGGTGGTACCTCCAGTATGTTGCGGTTCCTACTGCTGGTTTAGTAGGTGAAGAAAATCTTCCCTTCCCTGAGAAGTGGAATCTTGCACGTGAGTACAATTTTTCTCACATTCTTTTCCTTTTTCTTTAGATGCTTTATCAGTACCGTAACTATTTCATTTCTTTGCAGAAATCATGGGAACCGTCGAGAATGTCTCCGATTTTCGATATTGGGTAGAAATACTTTTGTTAATCGCTCCATTGGAGGAACGTTCGTGGAAATACCTCTCTGGGAGGTTTGGTTGGAGAGTTAAGACTCACGGTAAGTGAAGTTTTTGTTTTTACTTCTTCCCTCCTTTGAGCTTTATTTGACCCTTTTCATTTGACAAGGTTTCCTGCTCGTGGAGCTTCTGCTGCATCTGTGTCTGCTCCAAAGTTATCCCTGGCAACGGCCCAGGAGATCATTTCTGGCTCTTCTTCTTCAAAGATAAACAAGTGGGTCAAGGACCTTAGAAGAGGAGGAAGAAGAGGAGGGTTCTTTAGTCCATAGATAACGCAAGAGGTAGGTGGTCTCTGACGACGAGTCTGCACCTGTCAATGATCCTCCCGTACCTTAAGCTGGACTATCTTACCCTGAGGATGCAACTCCCTCTCCCGTCTGTGAATCAGTTAATCTCCTATTCTGTGAAGGTTTTGGTTCTATTGCTGATGAAGCTCCCTTGCTGTTTTCTCTCCTCTTTCCCCTAAACAACTTCCCTCAGTTACTCCTGCTTTAATCTCTGCTCCCTTGATTGTTCCCGCTCCTGTTATTGCTTCTGCTCCCGTGGATTTTTCTGCCCCTCAGACTTCTTTGCCCGTGGCTCCTTCATCTGCCCCTGCTTCTGTGCCTTCTGTTACAGAAGTAGGGTCTTCTAGCAGAAGGGATGAGGCAGGTGATGATAGAGGTCCCAACAACTGGTATTCTCTTCAAAAAGTCAGGCCAAGATGATGTATGGCTGAAACCATTAAATGGTCCGACTGAGAGAGCGAAGCTGGACAGCCACGGTTCCCTTACATGGGTAAATGAGATTGTGCACTCCTCTTTAAAGGTAAAACGTGCTTTCCTTCATAAATTCTTGTAAACACTCTTGTTGTGTCTAATTTGTATCCTTTTGTAGATAAATCTTATAGGCACAGAGTTAATGAAGAGGGTTTCTACTACGGAGCAGGAAGCAAGGGAATGGCGTGTTGAGGTAGATAATTGGAAAGGGCAGTATGAAAGCTTACAACTCAACATGGAGGCAGTGGAAGAAGAGAAGTGTACCTTGGAGCAGCAAGTGAGGGTTATGACAACAGAGTTGGCCGTTGAGAAGGCATCTTCAGACCAGGCAGGCAAGGACAAGAACGTCCTAGAGTCCTCATTCGCGGAGCAGCTGTCCCGTGCCTTTGAAGAGATGAGGAGCCTGAAGGCCTTATTTGACCAGAAGGAGGAGTATTCGGGCGAACTTGTTCAATCACTCAAACCCAGGAGGATCTCCGCAACTCTTTGGAGAAAATTCAATTCCTGGAAAGGTCTTTCGCTCCTTTAAAGGCCTCTCATGATGTTGCCGTGGTTGAGAGGGATGAATTAAGAGCTGAAGTTGAGCTGTGGGAGAAATATTATGAAGCTCTTGAAGACAAGGCAGTCGTCGATGTTAGTTGGGCTTATATGAACTCTCGTCTTGACACATTGACGGAAATGAGCCAAGAGGGTTTTGACCTGAAAGCCTAAATTGAAAAAACCAAGGAGACCATTGAGAAGTCTCAACAAGGTCAAAATCTCTCTTCACCTGAAGGTGAGGTTCCTGCTGCTCATGTCTCTTCATCCCAAGCTGCTCCTCCTGCCAGTGAAGACAACCCCCATCTGAAGAAGTTTAAGGTCTTGGTTCTCCTTTTTTTTCTTTGTATCAATTGGTGGTTACCCCCAGTCCCATCGGGGGTAAGTTTGGATCCTTTAAGTCACCAACTGACAACTTAGGGGCACCTAATGTAAAACTTTAATACGGCTTAGACTAAGTTTAATACTTAGTTTATTTTGCCGTTAGTATATCAATGCAAGTATGACTTTAGTTTCTTACGAGTTTTTGTTTCACTCTTTAAGTATTTTTGCATGCTTTATTTTTGACGTTCTAGTTTTACCTCTGAGTTTTGCATTTATAAAATGCTTAGATTACTCGTACCTTTTCGTAATAGGTATGGTTTATAAAAGAGGGACCTTTTTGATCGACACTTAATGAAGAAGACGTCTCAACTTCATAATGGTGTAAATATGCAATAGAGAGATAGGAATTTTTCACATGTTTCTTTTTAACAATGTTTTAAAGAAAGTTTTTGTTTTGAACTTTCGTAACATTTCACATGTGTTTGCGTATTGTCTAAAACTCATGTTGCAACTGTTTTCTTTTAACATATTTGATACAAACTTGTATTTCATAACTGTTTTTCTTTTGTAACAGTTTTTTCGAGCCAATACAAGGGAATAACTGTTTTTGTTTACAACAGTTTTGAGTAAGGGTATGAATTTTTACCCATAACTGTTTTTATTAATAACAATTTACAAGTATATACGAGGGTAATGCTTTATCATCCGTAACTGTTTTCATTCATAACAATTTTGAATATGTACAAGGATAATGATCTTTCGTCCGTAACTATTTTTATTTATAACAATTTTAAACAAGTACAAGGATATTGATCTTTTACCGTAACTGTTTTCTGTTACAACAGTTTTCTGAATAAGTACAAAGATATGCATTTATACCCGTAACTAATATTTTGCCTTTAACCTGAGCATTCATTTACGAATATGTTTTTCAAACATTTACATTTACGAACATGTTCTCGAAGGTTTTTTTAATCAGGCTTTGTGTTTTGAGTCTTTGGCTCTTTTGATTTTGCTCGTATCACTTGACTTGTTGGGTAGATGGATCTTCAGGATCGAGCTTTGACTTTTTGATAGTCGTCTTTGCTTCATCTTTGCCTTCCATACTGTATAGTCCCCCAAGTTTTTGAGCTTTGAAGAATGAAATCTCGAGCACTTAACTATTCCTTCCTTGTGGTCCTTTTCCTGAAAAGGAAAAACCTACGGGACTCGAAGGTATATAATTTTTAGATGATGACTGCTTAACCCTTTAAAATGTCTATCAGAAAGTTGTAACCCTATACCAGAAATTCAATTACTTCCTCGCGTCTTTGCAGGTCAAATATCATCATCTGGTGATGGGTTGGCTTTTTTGCCTATTATCTAAAACAGTTAGTAAAATTTTAATTGTACAAATATAAAATCAAAAACGTAATGATACCTGACCGAGGGTATTCCTTTTACTTAGAAGTAATACTTCTTTAAATGAACGACATTCCAACTGGTTGGTAAGATCCTGCCTTCCATAGCCTTCAGCTCATAAGCACCTTTCCTAGCAATGCCACGGACTTTGTAGGGTCCTTACCAATTTGGATTTAGCTTTCCTGCACCAGTTTCTTTCGTTGATTGAAATACTTTCTTAAGAACGAAGTCCCCAATTTTGAAATATCTGAGATGAGTTTTTCTGTTGTAATATCGTTCTATGATTTGTTTTTGAAGCCATTAGTATTAGTGCAACTTCTCTTTTTTGCTCGAGCAAGTCGAGATTGGTTCTTAACTCGTCGTTGTTCGCTTCCTCCGTGGCTGTTGTAAACCTTGTGCTTGGTTCGCCGATCTCCACCGGTATCAACGCTTCTGCACCGTAAACAAGTGCGAAAGGAGTTTCTCCCGTGGCTTTTTTTTGAGTTGTTCTGTAAGCCCATAATACTGTCGGTAGCTCATCATGCCAATTTCCCTTGGCTTTCTCCAACTGTTTCTTCAGGTTGTTGACGATGATTTTGTTAGTTTATTCGGATTTCCCATTATCCATGGGGTAATATGGTGACGAAGTGATTTGTTTGATTTGCCAGCTTTCGAAGAACTCTGTGATTTGCGAGCCTATGAATTGCGGGCCATTGTCACATACGATCTCCTTCGGTATTCCAAAGCGGCATATTATGTTTCTTCATATGAAGCTTTTTATTTCTTTCTCTCGCACATGTTTAAAAGCTTCTTCTTACACCCATTTCGTGAAATAATCAGTTAACACAAGTAAGAATCGTACCTTTCCTTTAGCTGCGGGAATGGGTCCTACTATATCCATGCCCCATTTCATGAACGGCCATGGTGATATCACTGGGTGAAGTAGCTCTGGTGGTCGATGCATGTTGTTAGCAAATCGTTGGCATTTGTCGCATTTAGCTACGAAACTCTCGGCCTCTTCTTCCATTTTTGGCCAATAGTACCCTGCTCTGATTAGGGTTTTGACAAGGATCTCGCTCCTGCATGATTTCCACAGTGTCCTTCATGAACTTCTCTCATCACGAACTCCGTTTGATTGGGTCCAAGGCATTTTGCTAAGGAACCTCCGAACATCTTACGGTATAAAGAATTGAGAATGAGGCAGTACCGTGCAGCTTTTCGGCGAAGAGCTTGAGCTGGTTTTTTTATCTTCAGGTACGGTACCATTCTGCAAAAAATTAAAATTTTGTTTCTCCAATCCCAGGTTAAATTGTTAAATGTTACCTCATTTTTGTCCTGGTCAATTGTTGAATGAAACAAGTGAACAACAACTGCATTGTCTTTATTTGTCACTTCTGTAACTGCCGCGAGGTTAGCTAATGCATCTGCTTATGCATTTTCCTCCCTAGGTATTTGCATAACCTTCCATGATTTGAATTGCCTTACGAGATCTCGTGCCTTTTCCAGGTATTGTTGCATACAAGTCTCCCTAGAAATATAAGTCTCATGCATCTGGTTCACTACCAGTTGAGAGTCGCTTTTGATCACGATCTGCTCGATTGAGAGTTCTCGTGTAAGTTCAAGTCTTGCAATGACAGCTTCATACTCCGCTTCATTGTTAGTTATAGGATAACACTTAATAGCTTGTCGTGTCTTTTCACCCCGTAGGTGATATTAAGACTATGACTAAGCCGACTCCTGTTACATTAGAAGAGCCGTCAGTAAATAAGGTCCAAATACCTGGATTAGCCCCATTAAAGAGTTGTAACTATTTTTCTACTTCATGAACAATGCTATTATTAAAATCAGCGACGAAATCAGCTAGAATTTGAGACTTTATTGCAGTCCTAGGCTGATATATTATGTCATGCTCGCTTAATTCTATAGCCCATTTAGCTAACCTTCCCGATAATTCCTGTTTATGCAGAATATTTCTCAATGGATATGAGGTCACAACAGTGACTGGATGACATTGAAAATATGGTCTTAACTTTCTAGCTGCTATGATTAGAGCTAAGGCTAATTTTTCTGGATGTGGGTATCTAGTTTCAGCATCTAATAAAGTTTTGCTTACATAATAAATTGGAGACTTTTTACCTTTGTCTTGCCTTACCAGTATTGCACTTACATCAATTTCTGCAACGGCAAGATAGACATACAACCTTTCCCCCTCTTTTGGCTTTGATAGCAGCGAGGGTTTTGATAGATAAGCCTTCAGATCCTTGAGAGCCTGTTGACGTTCCTCAGTCCATTCGAACTGATTATTCTTTTTAAGAACTGGAAATAATTTACAGCTCTTCTCTGAAGACTTGGAAATAAATCTTCCTAAGGCTACAATTCTGCCCGTTAGTCTTTGAACTTCCTTTTTGTTCGTAAGTATGTTGGGTATTTCCTCGATAGCTTTAATTTTAGCAGGGTTTACTTCTATTCCTCTATTTGACACAAGGAAACTCAAAAACTTACCTGATTCTACGCCAAAGGCGCATTTTTCTAGATTCAATTTCATATTATACTTGCGTAAAATTTCGAAGGTAATTGAAAGATGCTGGATCTTCCGTTTGTGTTGACTTTACCAGCATGTCGTCGATGTATACTTCCATCATTTTTCCTAGGTGTTCCTGGAACATCTTAGTCACTAGCCTTTGATACGTGGCTCCAACATTTTCCAGGGCAAAAAGCATGACTTTGTAGCAATAAGTCCCCCTGTTGTAATAAAGGAAGTTTTTTTTTCTCGTCTGAGGGATCCATTTTTATCTGATTATAACCAGAGTACGCATCTAGAAATATTAACAATTCATGACCAGCAGTGGCATCAATCATTTGATATATGTGTGGCAATGGAAATGAATCTTTAGGACATGCTTTATTTAAATCTGTGTAATCTACACACTCTCCATTTACCATTCTTTTTGGGCACCGCTGCAGTATTGGCTAACCAATTAGGGTACTTTACCTCACGTATTGAACCAATTTTCAAGAGTTTTTGTACCTCTTCGTCGATCACTTGGTTCTTGAATAGTACCTGCTTTATTTTCTTTTGCTTGATCAGCACGAAGGATGGATCTTCATTTAGTTTATGAGTCATCACTTCTGGTGGGATACCTGTCATGTCTGAATGGGACCACGCAAAGCAATCTTCATTAGTTTCTAAAAAATCAATTAACTTACCTCTTCGGTTGGGGCTTAGCCTCGTGCCTATGTGAACTTTTTGCTCAGGCTTCTGCTCGAACAATGGAATAGCTTCGAGCTCTTCCGTGGTTGTTTTAATGTGCTCGTCTTCTTCTGGTTCCTGAATGACATCATGTCTGGAGTCCACGTCTGTATGGTTTGATACATCTTCCGTGGTGACTTGGTTCACCTTCTCGTGACTATTTGTTCATGTTTGAATAATAATTCATTACATACCTATTTGGGAAATAATTTCTTCCGTACCTGTTCGAGCGACAGTTTCTTTCGTACTTGTTTGAGCAACAGTTTTTCCTTACCTTTTGATTATTCTGTTTCTTCTTTATTAGTATAGTGTCCCACAGAATTTATATTCCTCGAGGTTTGTTGATCGCCTCGAATCTGTTGAATTCCCCATTCAGAAGGGAATTTAATTACCTGATGCAAGGTAGATGGTACTGTCTTCATGTCGGGTATCCATGGCCTCCCCATGATTACGTTGTAGGCCATGTTAGTATCAATGACTTGGAACCGAGTATTTTTTATTATTCCCTCTACATAAGTGCTAAGTTCAATTTCCCATTTTGTTTTGACGGTAGAGTTGTCAAAACCAGATAAGGCTCGTGCTTTTGGGATTACTTGATCCTCCATTAACATTTCTTCCACAACTCTTGATAGGATAATGTTAACTGAGCTACCTGGATCAATTAACACTCTTTTTACGTTAGTGTCATGTATAAGTAAGGATATTACCAGTGCGTCGTTGTGTGGAAGCATTAATTCGTTGATATCTGTATCGTCGAATGATATGTTATATGCTTCCAAATCTTCACGAATCCGCTTCCCGTGTGTAATTGTGAAATTTGTGGTTCTTTTGCAGACTACTCCGTTTACCTCCTCACCTCCGTATATCACGTTGACTGTTCGTTTTGGATATGGAGGTTTTGGGGGCTCCTGCCTGTTCTTCATATACGCCTGCTTTCCTTTTTCACTAAACAATTCTGTTAGGTAGCCCTGTTTTAATAATTGTTCTACCTCATCTTGCAAAAATCTGCAATCTGATGTGCCCATGGTCATTATGGAATTCACACCAGAAGTCTGGATTCTTTTTATTTGGGCTCGACCTCATTTCTTTGGGCCATCAAACCTTATCGCCCATAATTCTCAGTACTGTAACTAGTTCAAAAGTACTTACATTGAAGTTGTGGTCTCCAATTCTTGTGTTACCTCTGTTTCGTTCATCCCGATCCTTTCGGGATCTTGACGAGGATGAGCATGTATCTCTACCGGACGGTCTATATTCTAACCGAGCATTTTCGAACCTGGGACGAGTTTCTCATCCCGAAGGTTCCATGTAAGGGACGTACCTGTTCTTACATGTTCTCCTCTCTGGTTCAGAGCGTCTGGAACTGGTTCGATCTTCAGCCCTTGATTGGGCAATGGTGTCTTCTTCTATACGTAACTTGGAACTGTACCTGTTATAGACATCGTTCCATGTCGTAGTTGGGAATTCTCTCAGGCTTTCCTTGAGTCTTCTCGTGGCTTCTGAACTTTTATCCTTTAAATTTCTTGTAAATTCCATGGCTGCCCAATTATCTGGTACCCTTGGTAACATCATTCTTTCTCGTTGAAACCTGTCTACAAATTCACGAATAAGCTCCATGTCTCCTTGTTTTATTTTAAATATGTCCTTCATTCTTTTTTGACTTTTTGCGTACCGAAATGCGCTTTTATAAAAGAATTTGCAAGCTCAGCAAAAGAACCAATAGAGTTTTCAGGGAGAAGAGAATACCAGGTTAACGCTCCTTTGGTAAGTGTTTCTCCAAACTTCTTGACTAAGACTGACTCAATTTCTTGTTTGGTCAAGTCGTTTCCCTTCACTCCGGTGGTAAAAGCAGTCGCGTGGGTCAGTCGTCCCGTCATACTTGGGAACATCAGGCATTTTGAATTTCTTGGGAATAGGCAGGGGTGCTGCACTTGGCTTCCAAGGTTGTTGAGAATACCTATCAACGTCGATGCCTTTGATTACAGGTGGTACTCCAGGAATTTGTTCGATTCGATCGTTTTGTTCCTTCACCTGTTTCTACAAGGTTAGTAATAAAGATTGTAACTCTGGGTTATTGGACATACCTGGTCTTGCTTCGAGGGATTCGTGAGGAGTACCCCCACTTCCTGAGTTTGCTAACCCGGACTGAGGGTTTTCCACAGTTATGGTGTAGTTAGGAGGTGGAGTAGGTGATGCAGCCGGTAACCCCTCGCAAATTCTTGTAAGGCTTGGTTTACATATTCTGCAATCATTTGTTTCACCTGATCTTGCTCTCCTGTTTGATCGTTACCATTGTGATTGTTGTTGGACCTCTCTGGAGAATGTTCCCTTGAACCTGGTGGGGTTCTTGAAGGTGATGGAGTTCCATCCCTTTGTTGGTTATTGTCGTTGGTGTTCGACATAATTCAGAGGATATTGTTTGAAAGTAAGCAAAGATTATCGAATTCCCGGTAACGGAACCAATTTGTTTAACCAAAGAATTAGATTCCTTGACCAAAGCTATTTTAAGAAAAACACGGGTTTATGATAACCAAAGAATAAACTAATAATTGTAAGTAAACTTGTAAATGGAAAGCAATAAGATGCACAAAAAATAAGTGTATTGCAGTCGTAATTCGAATGTGTCCTTACAAGCTATATTTTACTCCCTTATATAGAGAATTTCTTAATATAACGTCTACCCTTTTCAGTGACTGAGCATTAAACACTAATAATGGTATTAATGTAACGTTACAATAATTAACCGTAACTGTTGCGTGAAGTTTATGTAACGTCTGGCTCATTAATTGAAGATCTCCAAATCTGCCCTTTATTTTTCCTGGATGCATTATGATTGTGCCTTTTCATCTTCTCAATTAGGTTGAGATTCCCGTAGATGATTACCCCGTAGGTATGCTATTACGTGTCTCTTTGTCTCGTACCTCTTCATAAAGTTTCGTCCAGTTGTCACGTTTTCATTGCTCCACATAGATTACTGAGTCATCACAATTGTTACACGTGTGAAGTTCTTTTTTACCAATACAATAACTCTTTTGTTTCTTCTTCCTTCTGATTAGCCTTTATGTAGGCTTCAGTTATCTTCCGATCTATGGCTCATGTCATTTAGTTATTACTTTAGCCTTTTATGGACGCTATGGAAAACCATGATATAATATTCTAATGGTTCAATCATTTGTCTATGACCTGGACCCAATTCCTTCTTTTAACTTATACTGGAGTCTTCTATGGCTGAATATTAATCAAATAATTCCTTTCGTTCCATTTCAGCTTTCTTCAATCGTAAGTGATTGCTTTTCCTGGTCTTTCCCCCCCTTTTGCATTCATACTTAGCTTATATGAGTTCTCACACATGCCGAAGTTTTTTTGCAACCCATATGGTCTCGAATATTACTTTTGGTTTTACTCCCCACTCGTTAGTCATGGTAGAGACAACTTTCTTTTGGGGTGCATACAATTTTGTAGTTAGACTACTGTTACACAACCATTTTCTTTTTAGGTCATTGTGCTTTGGTTGAAGCCTTCTTCCTTATTTCCTCAACTAGTCTTTCATTGTAGTACTTAGGGGGAACCCTTGACTCTTGTAAAGTTGTGAGCTTATTACGGACCTTTTGATGTCCTTCCTTGCCTATAATTATTCGTAGTTGTTTATCTCCACACCCTTGTGCTTGTAGAGTTGCTTCTGAACTGGTATTTTGACTGTCTTTCCAGTGGAATTCTCTTTTATTCCCGTAACATTCATACGGTACCTTTAAATACCCCCACCACTATTTGAATATATCTCGAGTATTATAATGACATTACTGCGAGGCTGAATTCTCCATGTTGGGGTTCACTGTATTTATCTTGCATGATCTGCTGATTTGTCTGTAACCTTTTGTCTAGTCATGAATAGGCTCTTCCTGAATCAACTACCAACTACTCGTCGATCCATTCTCATATTCATATTTCGCGTAATCTCTCTTGGGTTATTTTATTTGCCTAACTTACCTCTTACACTGGCTCTTTATTTATAAATAACCTTCCGGTAGGAACCCTTACTTCATTTTTCTGACATCGTGCTTACATAACGTTCTGGAATCATAGCATATCTGTAGGATTTGGATAAGTGCAATACCATCCCTTTCTCATTTTTATCGCATTCTTCCTTTATGTTTCCATATTCCCCCCTTTAGAGGATTACTAAGACTTGGAGCTACGACGAACTTCCTATATATGTTTTTCCTCTCCATCTTTGGTGTCCTTTCGCATCATTAATGACCCTTACTCGCCTTGCGATAATCCTTCTGTACCAAGGATAACAAAAATACTCACTCGCAATGGTGGCACTTAGTGTAACTGACACATATAGTCCCTTAAGCTTAACTTTGCTCACATTGCTTGCTTTAGGGAAGCGTTTTCCTGAATGACCTTTTAAAGGTTATTCTTCTTTCGTCCATTCTATTATCGTCGGAACGCAATCTCTGAAATTCTCATAATGACGACTATTATCAAATCACTCAGTCCCTAATTCATGTTTAGTTTATCTTGTTCACCAACCCATACTGGTTCTTATTACTCTGGGGTTTAACTTCTCCTTCTGGTAGTCGCGTTGGAGTCACAAACTTATTTCTTGAAATGAGGATATGAGTTTATGGCCTATACTCTTTTATTGCCTCAAGGCCTATCACCTCTTGTCTTTTCCTTTACTTGACTATAGATTCTGTAATACCGCCATCTTTTTTATCTACCGTTGTCATCCACGTATCACATCTTACTCATAATGCATCGTTTACTCTCTTCTTATTTCCTACTGACATTTATATTAGTTACTTTATTCCAAAAACTTGACCAAGACATTATTTTAATTTTAGCTCCCCTTGATCCACCTACTGGCTCTAGGGATGGAAAATGGTACGACGCGGTGCGGTGCGGTTGCAGGGAAAACTCGCATAAACCCGCCCCGCCCCGCCCCGCATAGCATTTGCACCCGCATCCACCTGCACCGACACCCACGTCCAACCTCCCCGCTCCGCACCGCATAAACTATTTTATTTTTGCTATTTTGTTTTAATTAAATAGATATTCTACTCATTTTGTCGCATACCTTGCTCATGAGTCATTTCTTGCTGGATAATACAATAGGCCAAATCCAGTAAACTTGTGCAAACCCGCGAAACCCCGCGTAGACCCGCAACCGCCCCGCACCGCATTTTCCTTTTAAAAAGTTATTTCAACCCGCCCCACGCCGCGTAGCTTTAAACCCGCTCCGCTCCACATAGCCTTAAACCCGCCCTACCCCGCACCCGCCCCGCCCCATTTGCTATCCTAACTGGCTCTTCAGGTTGCCTAACATTATTTCGCTACAAGGGATGGGAGCCATACCAAGGTAATATTTATCCCTTCGAGGCTTCCAGTGCCTATCTTTGCAGTACTCATATCTAGCTGTATTATCTTAGAGTGCACCATCTGGGTGTCTCATAAGGAGATCTATTAGGACCTTTGTAATATCCTTCGGAAATGTCAACTAACGCAAACCATCCATCCATCATTTGGGGTTACTCTAACCCCAGCCGGATCATGCTAGCCTGTCCTTCTCTTAAATCATATCCGTTAGCTCCCATAGGGAATGGTTGAGATAGGTGTGGCCGATTGTACGTACATCTACTACTGTTGAAGGTAATTCAAAATGCTTATATCTCCCTTCCTGAATAATAAATAATGATAATCTTTATTAATTGTGTACCTGGTACCCTTCTTCACCTTGCTTCTCTTACTTGTTGCAACTCGTGTCTAACTTCCGATTCCGTTATTCCTTTTTACTGTAAGAGTGGATAATTATTCTTTCCTAAATTCTCCTTATCAAGAACCGTGCACCTTTTAGTACACGCATGATTTGCTGAAGACCTCACATTTACTCATCATAAGCAAGATGCAAAATCGAGTTCCTCTAATTCAATACTTCCACAACTATATCTCTTATCGATCATCTTTCTGAACGTAGGCATCGTCTTATTACGAATAAAATAGAGGTTCGGAATTTGAATTCTTATAAGTGAGCTCTACCACACGATCTAGAGTAAGAAGAAAGAGTGACAGTTCTAAATGTCATGTAGCCTCCTGCTTATAAGTGTGGTGCACGACACACCCATAAACAAGACTCTACTAGACACGGCTTGTAGACTCCCTAGGACAGAACTGCTCTGATACCACTTTTGCCACGACCCAAATCGATGGGCCGCGACGGGCACCCGGTACTTTACTCAACGGAGTACCAACATAGCGTATCATACTATCATAGATAACTGAGGCGGAGAGGCTGCCGTAAAATAGGTAGAATATAACATGTAATACCAACTTATACATAAGACATATGGGCCTCTAAGACCAAAATAATCACTTGTACACTGAACATAAGCCGACAAGGCCATACAATCTTTTACGTACATGACATCTGTCTACAAGCCTCTAAGAATACACACTTAACATAAAAGTCGGGACAGGGCCCCGTCATACCAAACAATACGCGTCTAATTCATATTGACCAAACAAGCAACTCCGGAGCAAATGAAGCGCACCAACATCTTCCGCTGAGCTGATAGCCTACCTGGAGGACTCTCGACATGTCTATCCGGACCTGCGGGCATGAAACGCAGCGTACCCAGGCAAAATGGACGTTAGTACAAATAATGTATCGAGTATGTAACAAATGAAAATCAGTAAATAATAGATGTGAGAGAAACATAGAGTAAAAGACTCGACATGTAAGTATGAATAACTCTATAAATCATGAAATACTCATAGTGTCATGCACATGCGTATGAATGTCATGTCGTGCATAGGTACATGTGTTCATAACATCATCAAGCCTCTGAGGGTATCCCATCATATCATCTCGGCCACTGTGGGCAAAATCATCAACGTATACCAGTTGATCTGGTGGTGGTGCGTATATAACGCCATAACTTTTCCCATATCCCGTATATATATATACGCGTATATAACGACATCTGGTCATGGGTGAATGTGCATGTATAAATGCATGAAATGCATATGAAATACATTAATAAAATCTCTCGGAACGTCATAAGACCATTATGCCTTGAGTAGTATCATGAAGTAAACTTTTTTTTTCAATTTACGTATTTTTCTGAGACCCATGAACAGATGATAGAATAATATGACACATGGGGAATCAAGAACATAAGCATCTCTAATATTTCTATGAATAGAGTCATGTATGGAGATTGTGCATTTGCACGTTTCGTTTGTGTCGTATGGATCCTGCCATAAGAAAGAAGAGATAGCCTTAACATACCTAGAGTAGAAAAAATTTCATATAATATTCTTGGAAAAGATTGCACCGGACTCCTTTAGAACCACAAAATTTTATGTTGCTACGGTTCTAACAATTCTCGTTGGAATTGTTGCAAGAATTTCGTTGAGGCGTTTTTTTTTTTTTTTTTTGATGGAGTTTAGCATCTAGAAATGTAGGTAACACCAGATTGTCCAATCTTGTGCACTGTTTCAATGGTAACGTTTCCTGAAGCCTCTGTCTCAAACCTCCCATTGATCAAATCTACAGCCTCCTTACGCATGGATACATCAATATCTCCATTAGATAATGGAACGACCACATTACCAAGCATTATCCTAGTCAATGAAGTCTTTGTTATCCTACATTGCCACATAAGTCAATATGACCCTTAGTCATATGTTTGGTTAGCTTCTTTGCTACCACGTTCTGGGGTGTTAGCCTTATCTAATAATTTAATAATTAACTAAGTAATATTCTGTTATCCGATAATTAATTAATTACCCGTATAATTAAGAATTGCCTCAAATTATTTAAAATTTTACTTATTTTTAATATTCACGGTCATATGGTACCTTGTATGGTACTAGTCAATAAATATCGGGTATTATAGCTCGGGCCGTATTTTATCCCAAATCGACAACCTTCAACGAAACTCATTTTCGTTAATTCGCGTTTCCTATATCCTTCGTGCCACTCACGTATCGCTTGTTATAAATAGCATAAATACGTTAACCTCAAGATAATCTTATCCCCGAGTCTACATCGATTAACTGAAGACGAAACTTTAACGTACGAAAATGCGGGATCTAACATCTCATTTTGGAGCTTTCACCAATTTACTTGGGTGTAACACTCTTGAATCACGTGGGGTTCCTTGAGGCAAGGGAACTGGAGTTCTCTCCGCATGTTGGTTGTTTTCATTGACATTTGACATGAAAAGATTATCAGGTTCTCGGTAACGGAACCAAATTATTTAACCAAAGAATTAGATTCTCGGTCAAAGCTTATTGTTAGAAGTACTCGGACTACTGATAATCAAGAAATTCAATATTCACTCAGAAACAATAAAGGAAATAAGAATAAGAAATGGCAAAATAATCCGTTGAAAAGCGTAAGTAAATAAGTGTATTCCAATAACAATCAGAACGTCTCCATACAAATAACATTTCTTTCCCTTTTATAGGGTCCTTCAAATACAACATCTACTCCTTTTAATGATTGAGTCTAATGAGCATTAATATCATTAATGAAACGTTATAATTGGTAATCGTAATTGTTCCGTGAAAATTCTATAACGTTTGTACTCATTAATTGAAGATCTATGAATCTACCCATTTCTGTGTCTTGGTTCATGCCTCCAATGTCTCTTCAATTCTTTAAAGAGACTCGAGCATCCGTTTCTAATCAATTTGTGGGTGATCTGCTCGTATTTATTAAGACATGTACATCTTTCAAAGTACATGTTCAGCTGGCGCTTTTCTATTGATCCACGTCTCTTGTCATGTTAGTCACATAATTTATTTTACGTGTAATATTTATTTTTACCAATACATTTATTACTTTTACATTTGATTCATGATTGACTTGATTTTAAAAAACGCGGAAACTAATGCCAAACACGTATTAAACCGATAAAGAATACTATAGAATAAGTTTCAACTAATTTATCAAAAGGATAGCATAATTTTGACCATATGCACATGACCGCCATGGCTTGTTCTTGAAAGCTCAAGCATTTGCCAGATGCAGCCGTTTCTTGTACTTTTCGTTTTGCTTCTCCTTTTATATTTGACCAATTTATAAATTATAACATTGTTTTCATTTATTTTTATTACTATAAATAATTGGTACATACATTTTTACAAACGTCTATCACACACTCAACTTGTCAACTAGACTCCATCCGGTGTTCGAAAAATCTGTGGAGCTTTTATAATTCATCACGCCATAAATAAAAAATATTAAAAAGGAAAAAAAGGTAAAGCTTGAGAAAGGATAAAGTGCAAGTTTATATATGCAATCATCATCATTTAACACACGCCCATATGATTTTACCTATTTAAAATTCAATCTATCTTGGAATATATCTCATGAATTGTCATTAATAATTACGTTCAATGGCAAACAAAAAAGCTGATTTTATATGGAGAAATCTCATAAATATCAGATTTTCAGATCCCAAGGTGACAAATGTGGATAGGGTCATGAGATCCTCAATTTTGCCACCAGAGTGATGTCTGGTTAAACAATTTCATTAAAAATTAATTATTAGATCTTCTCCGCAATAAATGACTATTTTATCTTTGACATACCCATTAAGAAAATGCGACCTCCTAGAAAAAAGATGTATTCACCAAATTAACCTTAATTAATTGTTACCTTGACACGTTGGAAAAGGTAAATAAGGATAAATTTTGAAAAAAAATTAATTAATTCCTTCTTGATTATGTATATATATATGGACATATATTTTGGACCAAAATAAGAAGATAAAATGATCACATATGTGGACCGGAAGGAGTACATCACGATCGAGGTTTGTGTCGTAACCATCTACTCCTTCAGTTCACTTGTCCAGTATTCTAAAAATGAATTTTCACTCTTACTTGTTACTTTAGCGTATTAAGAGGAGACAATTTTTTTTCATTTTATACCCACAGTATTAATTACTCAGTTTAAAAATCCACAAAACACATGCATCAATTAATATGTGTATCATAGTAAATTATGCACTTTATTTATTATTTTTTAAGAAACGTACAAAATCCATAATGTATAAATAAAAGTGAACGAAAAGAGTAATCATTAAGCTTCCTGAATAACTTTTAAGCATTTATACATAAGAAAATAGAAATAGTAGTTATTTAGAGTAACAAATTTAATATCTTTAGTACGTTACCGGTTAAATATCTTTGAAGCTGTTATGTAATATGTGTAGACACCATGAATTGCTATTTGCTACTTTAATCGGTGTATGTTTTTACAATTTTAAGAATATGAAGCATTTTCAACGTTTACTCCTACTGGAAAAATAAATTATTTTCTAGTATTTGTTAAGTACTAAATACAAATCAAGAAAGGGAAGGCTATTTCCCCTTGGTTTTTCTATAAAAGTACATGTATCTCTTTAGACTGAATTGAAGCAAAACTTCCTTTTTTCTCTTTTTATCAAAATTTTCAAAACCATAAGATGAAACAACAGGAAATATAATTGGAACAAATAAAATTATTATATTTGATTATGTGATAATTAATATTTGAAAAATATCTCATTTTTCAATTTCTCTTCCATCCCACGCACCGAAAAAATAGTATATTCACGCTCTTTGTCACGTTAGCACTATTAAAGACCACATACAGTTTAAGAAGGAACTAAACAAAAGTTGTCAAGTATAGAGGGATCCCGAACATTTCTAAACTACCAAATAAAATAATGCAGGCTTTCCTTCCATACTCCAAAAGAAAAAGAGTAAGCAAAATAAATATGTCTCTCACCATCCGTAAGTAGTGAAGTTAACGCTTCAGCAGCACCTTTTCATTTTGTTGCTGAAGAGGCCATTTTTCAGGTACCCAACACGTTAGATCTCAAGCTCTGTTGCCTTCAAAGCAAGCTTTCTAATAAGTACTTCTTGTTTTTTTCCCTCTAACCATAATGTATTGAACTATTAATACATGCTCTTAGCTGTAATTAATCTTTCTTTAATCTAACTCAATGCCCTTTGAACTAACACATCACGTTCTTTCTGAACTTCCCTTTTCTTCTTCTAACAATTTTCTTGTTGGGTCACAACCTCATTTTCACATGAAAAATTGCACCTCTAGTTAAATTGGTTCACTTTGCAACAAAATAATAAAAAAACACGTTTATTGTGATACTGTTTTGTTCAAAATCCATTCTTGTAAAATGTAGGTTGGAGTTAAAAGATCAATCTACTTGGAAAAAATGTGTCTTTTTTTTCCTTTGGTAGATGGATTTTTCTTGTGATCATAAACCAAGACTCTTCTTCTTTTTGCTTGTTTAAACCCCCTTTCCAAATTATTTTACCTTTTTCCCCATTTTAATGTGTCACAATAGTACTTTTGGGGTGGTGGAGCCCGGACTCGAAGTTTATGGATTCAATATTCTAATATTTTTAAGTTATTGAATTTTAAATTAAGATAAATATAGAATTTGCACTAAAGTTATTGAGTTTGGCCGAACAAAGGATTAAGTGCTAGCTCCGCCACTGAACTTCTGCATAAGCATTTAAGTTATATACACTTACTCTTTTTTTTTTCAACTATAGTGAACTTTAAACTGTATTTATTTAATAATAACCTGATTATGCAAATGCACCATCCGTTACATCAACCGTGCAATGAACTTTAACTCTAGCAGAAAAGGTTGGTAAGAGTATTAAACCATTCTTCCAAAATTGGAACTTGATTTAGAGGGGGTGGTCAGAAACCAGTCCAAGTGTAAAGTCTGTGTTTGCTGAAGGAAAAAGGCAGAAAGAGATGGTGGAATTATCTTGTTAGTTACTGAAAGGTCCCTATTGAAAACGTGTTGAACATTCTGAATCAGACTTTAAATCTTACATTTGGCACTTTACTTAGTTTTTGAGAGTCCATTGGCTTACACCCCTTAGTCTCTTTTCCATTATATAAAGTGGTCTTTCCACGTCTTTGAACCATCACTGAATCTCTTCGACTCCCTTTTCTTGTTGATATTTTCCTTTTCTAAAAGTTGTTTGGAATTCCTTGAGGTAACTTTTATTGAAGTAGTCTATAGTTCTTGTTTCAAAATTGCAGGATTTCTAGTTCAATTTTTGTTTAATACTATCTCAGTTTGCTCCTTTCTTTCTCCTCTACTTGGCTTTTTCTTTGTTTCAGTTTCTATGTATCGTGGAATCCGAAGCTTGGTCCTGAATCTAATACTTGCCTGTTTTCAGGTTTCATATTGCAGGAAAAAAAATGGTGAAGATTTGTTGCATTGGAGCTGGATATGTTGGTGGACCGACGATGGCAGTCATTGCCCTCAAATGTCCCTCAATTGAAGTAGCTGTTGTTGATATCTCTGTTGCCCGAATAGCAGCATGGAATAGTGATCAGCTACCTATCTATGAGCCTGGCCTTGATGATGTGGTGAAGCAACGCCGAGGAAAGAACCTTTTCTTTAGTACTGAAGTAGAGAAACATGTCTCAGAAGCAGACATCATCTTTGTTTCTGTTAACACCCCAACGAAAACTCGAGGACTTGGAGCTGGAAAAGCTGCAGACCTTACCTACTGGGAGAGTGCTGCTCGAATGATAGCAGACGTATCCAAGAACGATAAGATTGTTGTGGAGAAATCAACTGTTCCTGTGAAAACAGCTGAGGCAATTGAGAAAATACTCACTCATAATAGCAAGGGAATTAACTATCAAATCCTTTCAAATCCAGAATTTCTTGCTGAGGGAACTGCAATTCAGGATCTTTTTAATCCAGACCGCGTTCTAATTGGAGGAAGAGATACCCCTGAAGGGCAAAAGGCGATCCACGCCCTCAAACAAGTTTATGCGCATTGGGTGCCTGAAGACAGAATCATCTGCACCAATCTTTGGTCAGCCGAGCTCTCAAAGCTCGCTGCCAACGCCTTCTTGGCTCAGAGGATTTCATCTGTTAATGCTATGTCAGCACTTTGTGAAGCTACTGGGGCTGATGTTACACAAGTTTCCAACGCAATTGGTAAGGACACCCGAATTGGACCAAAATTCCTCAATGCCAGTGTTGGTTTTGGTGGTTCTTGTTTCCAGAAGGATATCCTCAACTTGGTTTACATATGTGAATGTAATGGCCTAAAAGAAGTTGCCAATTACTGGAAGCAAGTGATCAAGGTGAACGATTACCAGAAGAATCGGTTTGTTAACCGAATGGTCTCCTCAATGTTTAACACAGTTTCTGGAAAGAAGGTTGCAATTCTTGGATTTGCCTTCAAGAAAGACACAGGTGACACTAGGGAAACTCCTGCAATTGATGTGTGTAAAGGCTTGTTGGGAGACAATGCTCACTTGAGTATATATGATCCACAGGTCACTGAGGATCAAATAACAAAGGATCTGTCAATGAAAAAGTTTGATTGGGATCATCCAACTCACCTGCAGCCAATGAGCCCTTGTACGGTGAAGCAAGTTAACGTCGTGTGGGATGCTTATGAGGCAACAAAAGACGCCCACGGTCTCTGCATTCTCACTGAGTGGGATGAGTTCAAAACGCTTGATTTCAAGAAGATTTACGATAACATGCAAAAGCCTGCATTCGTGTTTGATGGGAGGAACTTTGTTGACGCGGAGAAGCTCAGAGAAATCGGGTTCATTGTCTACTCCATTGGGAAACCTTTGGATGCATGGCTCAAGGATATGCCAGCTGTGGCATAAGAAACATCAGGTTGCCTTCCCCTGGTTTAAGCACTAGAAATGAGAGGAAGATCCAATTCTTTCAATTTTTTTCAACTTCAGGCATTTAAATTACTATTTTTCAATTGCATGGTTCAAAATATGTCTCTCTTTTTCTCTACTTTCAGTTTAAACGTCGGCTTCCCAGCTCATGATATAATCACTTTATACTACAATAACAAAATTGCCTTGTTTTGATTAGTTCGGGCATTTTCTTCTTGATATATATTTTATAATTCAGAATCTCCTTTATTTTTTCAAATGGATGGAAAAACTCTTCTTCTTTTTTTATATATAGAAAGATGAGCAAAAGCAAAGCTAGTGATGTCCAGAGCCTAAAAGTGGCAGTAGCTGGGAATTGGCAAGACTAGTTATAGAGCTAATGTTATAGAAAGAATATATTGGGTCTCTACCAGTGCTGGGAACTGGCAAGACTAGTTGAAAATGATATGGTTTATCATTTAGGCATAATTTAACTAAATGACAAAGCATGTTGGAGGTACGTTCAGCCTGAACTTATGCGAGGCGGGGCGGGTGGAAAACAAACAAAATCACTATGTGCGGGACGGGGTGGGGTGGAACTTTTGCGGGTTAAGGCGTTGCCCGCCCCGCCCCGCACCACTGCCATCCCTACGTTCAGAGCAACTGATTGATGAGTTTTGGACTTAAATACATAGACTTGTATGGAAAACGAAAAAAGGAACTGGAAATGACAAAAGGGTTCAAAAATTAATAATAAACGAATAACAAAGGGAAAAGAATGTTTCCTTCACACCCAAGAGAGTTAAAGATCTAAACTTTCTTGTGGAAGTAAGTGAACGACTACCAAAAGAATCGCTTTGTTAGCAGAGTTGTCTCCTCAATGTTCAACACAATCTCTGGAAAGATTGCTAATCTTGGATTTGTTTTCAACAAATTTTCTTGCACTCCCTTCTAATTATTATTTCTCATCATTGTGTATTGTACTGCATTGTTTTCTGAAAACCACGTTTGAATAGATTGTATCATTTGTCATAGATTAATAACAATATTCAAATCAAACTCTATATAAGTTTACTAACTGCAATTAAAATGATGATAATATCAGAATCTATCAATAATTACTATAAAACCAGTTTTTTCTCCTAATTTATCACCAATTATCCTTGAAACTAGATAGGACAGACAGAAGGTGAATTTTGATGTGCATTAGCGAACAGACAAGTTCATTTCTGATTGTTATTATTAAACGACATAACATTGGCACCCACAGCAATCAGTTGACAAGCCGTCTGCATATCATTTGGAATCACGAGTTATTGCTAGTAATCAACAATCTGCCACACTAAATATTACTGAGCTACTGAGGAACAATGGACTTAATTAAGGAAGCCGACTCTCGTTCTGTTGACCAACCCATGACCGAATAAAAATGAGTGTCACTCTTTCTCATACACCAGGAAAAAAGGGGAAAAAGAATATCAAGACTACAAAGAAAATGCCATTCCGACCATAGAAGAATTTCTTCTTTTGGACATGTTTGCCCCTCATCTTTAGCTAGATTTGTTGACTTATTCTCTCCTGTTTCTTCTTTAAATTGTTGAATCCTTCCCGCAACACCTACATAAACCACAACAGCAAGACAATAAGCACAGAAAAAGGGGAGGGCGGCAAGTATCCGGCGGTGATATCTCCAGGGAACAGCTCATCTACGCCAGTTCGTTATGCTCTAATAATTCTTAAATTCAGTGGCTGATGGGCTAATGAGTTAACTCAGACATGGAAGTCCGTGTCACTTGAAACAAAGGAGATAACATAATAATTATATGGTCAACACATAATCTATAAACCATATTCATTGTTGTAGTGCATAAAATATTTCGAATATCCATATACAAGCATACAGAAAAGACCAGCAAACATGATTGGTTTGCAGCCATTTATGCAGATGAACAGTAAAGAGCCTCAAAGACTCACCCCC
>ML251647.1:23336-36472 GCA_005239495.1 Nicotiana undulata | reverse complement strand
CGTACGGACTCTCGTCACTTGGTACGTACGCGGCCCCCTCAACATGTACACATAGAAAACAAGAAACCTACGGGGACATTTCCTCCTTACAAGTTTGGAAAGGAGACTCACCTCGTGTCAAATCTACCTCTCAGACCAAGAACGCGCCCGCAACTCAGAACTCTACACCTGAGGACTCGTAACTGGAGTAGGAAAAATTCGTATAATATTCTTGGAAAAGATTGCACTGTACTCCTTTAGAACAGCAAAATTTTACGCTGCTAGAATTCTAAAAATCTTCGTTGAACTCTTGAAGATTTACGCTTCAATGGATTTTGGTCGGAGAAATCTCGTTGTTAATGTAGTGTTTAAAATCTGAAATTTGTTGAAAGCTTTACAAGAGGACGTTCTGTTAAGAAATGCTTTTTCCTCATCAATTCATGACTAATGTTCTAATTTGTAAAAATGAATACATTCAGATGGTAGTGATAGTATACCAATATAAGGCATGATGTGTCCTTTAATGTTTTTAATTTGATTAACACCTAATCAAAGTGACTAAGGTGTCATTTGCTTGAGGTGTGGCAACATGCCACGTGGGGTGGGGGAATTTTAGTGTTTATCCAATAATTATTTAATTTAATTAGATGATATCTCGCTACCCGAAAATTAACTAATTACCTGCATAATTAATAATGGTCTCAAATTACTTAAAATTTTACTTATTGTTAGTATACTTTATACATTATACCGCCATAGTCATATGGTACCTTGCATGGTACTAGTCCATAATTATAGGATATTATCGCTCGACCCGTATTTTATCCCAAATTGGCCACTTTCAACAAAACTCATTTTCTTTAATTCGTGTACCCTTTATCCTTCATGACCCTAAATTTTGCAGGCAAGTCATAAATCACAAGAAGCAGCTATGGGAAGTCTCGAAGTAGGGGAACAGGGTCCTAATACGCAGAACGACCGATCGGGTCGTTACATCATCAATGAACACAATAACGAAAGTATCAAGTAATGGCTGAAATACGTTGTTCATCAATTGCTTGAACGCTGTTGGGGCATTGGTCAGCCCAAATGACATAACCAGAAATTCATAATGACCGTATCTGGTCCTGAAAGCCGTCTTTGGAATATCAGAATCCCAAATTTTCAACTGATGATACCCCGACCTCAAGTCGATCTTGGAGAATACCTTAGCGCCCTGAAGCTGATCAAATAAGTCATCAATACGAGGCAAAGGATAATGGTTCTTCACTGTAACCTTATTCAATTGTCTATAGTCAATACACATGCGCATCGAACCATCCTTCTTTTTCACAAACAACACCGGCGCACCCCAAGGCGATACACTAGGCTGAATGAACCCTTTATCTAAGAGTTCCTGAAGCTGCTCTTTTAATTCTTTCAACTCTGTCGGTGCCATGCGGTAAGGTGGAATAGAGATAGGATGAGTATCTGGCACCAGGTCAATACCAAAATCAATATCCCTGTCAGGTGGCATGCCTGGTAGGTCTGCAGGAAATACATCCAAGAAATCACGGACTACAGGGACAGAATCAACAGATGGGGTCTCACCACTAACGTCCCTCACAAACGCAAGATAAGATTCACACCCTTTTTCAACCATACGCTAAGCCTTTAAATAAGAAATCACTCTACTAGGCACTCTACAGACCCCCTCCACTCCACTCTCGGAATTCCGGGCATAGCTAAGGTAATAGTCTTAGCGTGACAATCAAGAATCGCATGACATGGGGATAACCAATCCATGCCCAGAATTACATCAAAATCGACCATACTGAGTAACATCAGGTCCACTTGGGTCTCCAGACCCCCAATAGGTATAAGACACGACCGGTACACATGGTCCACAACAATAGTATTGCCCACCGGAGTCGAAACATGAACAGAAGTAACTAGAGACTCACGGGGCATATTCAGAAAATGAGCAAAATAGATGAGACATAAGAGTACATAGAACCAGGGTCAAATAAAGCCAAAGCATCACTGTGACAAACTGAAATAGTACCTGTAATCACCGCATCTGAAGCCATAGCATCAGGCCTAGCCGGAAGTGCATAAATATGTGGCTGGCATCCACCTGTTCAACCTCCCCCTTTAGGACGGCCTCTAGCTGCCTGACCACCTCCCCTAGCTGCCTGAGTAGGTGGTGAAGCGACTGGGATTGAAGCCGAGGGATAAACCCTTTGCTGAGCTGAACTACTAGGACGACGGGGACACTGCCTCCTACCATGTCCGAACTCTCCACACTCATAACAACTAAATGCAGCTGGAGATGAAAACGAACGAGAACCTCTGCCACCCTGATAACCACCGGACAGACCATGCATAGAAGAACCCTGACAAGATGATGCTCGGGCGGAGCTCTGAGCTGGAAGGGCACTAAATGATGAACGCCCCTGATGAGAACTGCGAGGACCCTGCCCCGAAGATACACCACTGTACGCTGGGCGAACTGACTGTGGAGGTCTAACTGAACGACCTCTGTTAGGCTGAAATTTCCCTCTAGGAGGAGCACCACTGAAATTACCTGATCCCCGAGGCCTATTAGCCTCCCTCTCCTCACACTCCTGCCTGCAAACCGACTCAATATCCCGAGCTATATAAACAACCTGCTCAAATGTGGCTCCAGACACCCTCTCTCTGGTCAACAAAATTCGAAGATGATACGAGAGACCATCCACAAATCTCCTGATACGCTCCCTGTCGGTGGGGACTAACTCCGAAACATGTCTGGCCAATTCAGAAAACCTCATCTCATACTGGGTGACTGATAATTCTCCCTGGCGTAGCTGCTCAAACTGTCTACGATGCTCCTCTCTGTGGGACTGAGGAACATATTTCTCCAAAAAGATCGTGGAGAACTGCTTCCAGGTGAGAGGTGCTGAAGCAACCGGCATACGCCTCTCGAATGATTCCCACCAAGTAAATGCAGCACCAGCAAACTGATAAGTAGCAAATGAAACTCCACTAGTCTCCAAAATACCCACAATACGAAGCATCTTCTGACATTTATCAAGAAAACCTTGGGCGTCCTCACCCTCTGTGCCACTGAAGGTCGGAGGCTTAAGTCTGCTGAACCTCTCCAGTCTACGCTGCTCATCCTCGGGCATAGATGGAACCACAAAATCCTGGGCTGGGACAACCGGCTGAGCTGGGGCTTCTCCCGGTGTCTGAATACCCCGTACAGCCTGCTCAGGTGTCCGGGAAGCTGGAGTCTGGCAACCTCCCCCGGCCTGAGCTGAAGTGGCAGTAGTGGACATATCAACTACCTGAGCTAAACTGGAACACACCGTCAATATCTGAGCCAGGGTCTCCTGAAGACCCGGAATAACAATAGGCATTGCCAGTGCCTGAGCCTGTCCCCCTGGAGCACCATCGGCAGGAACCTGATCCTGAACGATAAGGGGATCTTGTGGTACTGTCCTGGCTGCTGCGCGGGCTGGTCCCCTGCCTCTTGTGGGTCTGGCTGGTGTCTGGTCACCCTGATCGGTATTGCGTATCCTCACCATCTGTGAGAGAATGAAATAACGTAAGTTCAGATTTCAAGAATCAATAGATTGGCACGAAAGAGTTCAAGAAATATAGAGATGTTTCCTAAGAGTTCTGCAGCCTCTCGAAGATAAGTACAGACGTCTTCGTACCGATCCGCTAGACTCTACTTAACCTGCTCATGATCGTTGAGTCCTATGTAACCTAGAGCTCTGATACCAACTTGTCACGACCCCAAATCCTAACAGGCCGTGATGGAGCCTATCGTGGAACTAGGCTAGCCAACCATCACATTACTACGCTTTTATTCAATTATAAGAGTTCACAACTCAATAATAAGCATGCAACCATAGCATCAAATAATATAATTAAGTCTTAGCGTTCCCATATTAGCCTAAACAAACCTCTCAAGAAACGGAGTCAATAGTCATGAGAATCTAAGAATAAATAAATATAACTCTGCTAAAACTATAATATGTGTCTCTGAATCAAATGCTAAATCTAAATAAGGAAGGGAAGTGGAGAAGTTGTGGACGATGGACAGCTACCTCGAAATCCCGTGAAATGCTGCTATCGAACCTGCGTCAGCTACTAATGCAAGCTAGTACCTGGATCTGTGCACAGAGGCACAGGGAGTCTTTATGAGTACGCCAACTCAGTAGTAATGAAAATAAATCACAGTCTGAGAATTTTAAAACACACAGTACAGATACACAATTTCACAAAAACGAGTAAAACACCAAGTCACCATGTAGTATTCATCAAATAATAAGTTCGAAATCAGTTTCCACAAAACCTTTGAAAACAAGTGTAATATCAGTATATCCTAGTAAAATTCTCAGTAGTAGCCAGTTTGAAAACGAAGTAAATCATAGTTCAAAAGCTTAGTAAAATCATCACAAATCTGCCCCTCGGGCCAAAATCATTTCTCATAACAGTTGCCCTCAGGCATTCCCTCAATCACTCAATATCGATCATCACTCAGTATCAATCATCACTCAGTATCAGCCCCGCGGGAAATCATCATCACTCAATCGGTGCCGGCGCTCACTGGGGGTATGTACAGACTCCGGAGAGGCTCCTACAACCCAAGCGCAATAATAACATAAGGCCTGAAAGCCTCCTCACCACACTCTTTAGGCGTGAAAGCCTCCTCACCTCTCTCATAAGGCCTGAAAGCCTCCTCACCTCTCCCATAAGGCCTGAAATCCTCCTCACCTCTCTCATAAGGACTGAAAGCCTCACTCAGTCAGACACTCTCAATTTGCCCTTAGGCCATGAACATACCGGGTTCTTGACCCAAAACAGTGTTTCATTTTTCAATAAATAGTATCAAAATACTCTGAGTGTCAAAACAATTTATCAGGAAAAGACTGAGTGTAAAATCATAACATATCAGTGAGAAAAATATGGTAAACACAACCCCCGAAGAGTAAACAAGTCGGCACTAGGCCCCAAACACGGCTTACAGCCCAAATCATATCATAATAAAATAATACTAATTAAGCATAGGCTTACAAATCGGTTTCGCAACCCAATAGTTTCCCAAATAAGGAATATAATTCCAAAGTTTCAACCTTTTCATCTCAAAACCCTTGAAAGGGCGCATAGTCCGGGGTTTCATACCCTCAGGACAGGATTTAAAGACATTACTTACCTCAAAACTAGCCCGGAACTATTCCACAACACGCTTGCCTCTCGAATCAACCTCCGAAGGTTCCAAATCTACCAAGTTCAGATTTTTATCATCAATATGTGCTTAAGGAACAATTTCCAATCGAAAGACATCAAATTTAACCCAAAAATCCGAAACCGGTCAAAACCCGACCCCAGGCCCGCATCTCGAAACTCAGAATTTTTTATACAAAAGTGTTCTCCGTCCTCTCACGAGTTCGTACATATAAATAATACCAAAATCGGAGTTCGTTTGACCCCTCAAATCGACCCCTAAAGGTCTCATAATCTCAAGCCCTAAAACCCAATTTGTCTACTGATTTTCATGAATTAAATGCTGAGATTATGTTCTATAATCACCCATAAACGAGTTTTAATGATCGAAACACTTACCTCTATGAAGAACACTCATTTTCCCCTTCAAAACTCGTCTCAAAAGCTCCCTTCCGTACAACAATGGTGTAAAAAATATGTTAGGGTCGCGGAAGGTTTAATTTATATTTTGCCCAGGGCTTCCGCACCTGCGACCCACTTAACCGCACCTGCGAGCCCGCACCTGCGGTCAAACTTCCGCAGGTGCGGTTACACCAGCACCAGCAGCTGTATTGCTGTAATTTCCAAGTTCAAACCTCCGTCGAGCACCCAAAATAAATCCCGAGCCCCTCGGGACCCCAACAAAACATACTAACATGTCACATATGATCATTCAAACTTAGTTGCACTCTCAAAACACCAAAACTAACATCAAAACACCAAATTTACATCAGATTCAAGCCTAAGAACTTTGAAATTTCTAAAATCCACCAACGATGCCGAAACTATCCAAATCAACTCTGATTGACCTGAAATTTTGCAAACAAGTCCAAAATGACATTACGAACCTGTTCCAACTGTCAGAATTCCATTCCGACCCCGATAGCCTATTTTCCACTGTCGACCAGAAGTCGCCAAAAATTATCTTTCGCCATTTCAAGCCTAATTCTACACCGGGCATCACAAAAATTATTCCGGACACACTCCTAAGTCCCAAATCACCTAACGAAGCTATCCGAGCCATAAAATACGCATTCCAAGGCCGTTTACCAATAAGTCAACTCTTGGTTGACTTTTCTAACTTCAAGGCTATTTTAAAAGACTAAGTGGCTCAACTCTCACTAGAACCATTTCGATTTCAAGCCTATCAACTCTAACACATCAATAACAGTATAATCAATCTATAACCAGTCAAATGCAGATTCTATGTAATGACAGACCGGGTCGTTACAAAACCCTAACAGAGATTAATTAGGGCAAAACCACAAGAATACTGGATTTAGCAAGGAAAAATGTTTAAGTCCAAAAGATAGCGTAAACTAATACGACTGGTATCATAGAAATACCCAAAATCGAAGCAAAGATTGAAGAAACTAGTATATCATATAGAATCAGCTAGGGTTTGAATATTTTTGCAAAAGAATCAGTCACGATGATGAAAGAAAAATTACTAAAACACTGAGAGGTCAGAAAACCTTTGAAAAACAGTTTGGGATGAACCCTAGTTTTGGAAAGAAAAACTAAAATCGAAATGATCAATTAAAACAAGGGGTTTTTAAAGGAAAACACTTAATAACATTCAAATCATCTCAGATCTATAAAGGTCTGAGAAAAATCGACAATATTGAGCTAGGGTTTTCAGAAAAATAGTAGAGATGAGAGAATAGGTCAAGAACCCATAGATTCGTAACAAAAACAAGAAGAAATTCTTACTCACAAACGAAACATGGCATGGGACAGGCAAGTTTCAAACCAGAACCAGTTGGGGTCCCCTTGAGATCTTCTCAAGGACCTAAGAAATAGAAGAGTCATGGAGTGTAGGAGACCAGTGATGGTCGGAGAAGGCATAGAAACACCATAGGAGGGGCTCACGCGCGGTGACGGTGTTTAAGGTTAGGGTTAGGTCGAGAGAGAGTTGAGAGACGAGGGAGATGATGGCGGCGGGATTGGGAAAGAATGAGGAGGGAATTAAAGGTTAGGGGTTAGGTTTAGGATTAATTATGGTAAGGAGGTTTGTGGACCGTTGATCTAAAAGATCAACGGCCACGATTAAATGGGGTATTGGGTCGGGCAGGTGTAGATTTGGGCCTAAGGGGTTTGGGATGTCTTTTAAAGTGGTTTGGGCTAATGTTTGAGGGGTTAGGTACGGAAAATTATAGGACTCAAATAGGGCTATTTGTTAAATACCCAAACAATTTATAAAAAAGATTTTATTAAATAATTAACAGATTATAAAAATAATTTTCATCCATAGAAATGTTTTAAAATAATTACTCAATATTTTAAAAATATAATGAGCTATTTTCTAGTAAAATAATATAATAATGCATGCAGGGCTATAATTGCAAAGTTATTGTAATTGTAACCCAAAAAATGTAATTGTGGCTATTTGTGCAATGTTTTACCTAATATAAATATAAATAGCAATATTAAGCCATGAAATTGTTATAAATTTATTTGTGATGCAATTTATAATTATTTGTATAAATTAAATACTGGGATAAATTAATTAAAAATCCCTAAAAATGTAGAAATTATGAAAAAATATCAATTGATGTCAATGCATAGTTTTGAGGTATATATGCACTTTGAAAAATATTATAGGGAAAGATTGGGTATCACAGTCATTGGATGCTGCGTGCGAACAAGAAGAAAACAAATATGTGAAAAGTGGGTAAATACATTGGTAACCACACTTGTGAAATGGACACATTTATTGGGAATCACTTCAACTTGGATGTTGACTTGATTTCTCTTGCCTTGATTCCACACATTGAAGCGTCCATAAGGTACAAGATCAAAGAGTGTATTACATTCGTCCACCAGGAATATGGTTGTACTATTACCAAAAGAAAGACATTTCTCGGGCGCAAACGTGTGTTTGAAATTGTTTATGATAACTGGGATAAATCATTTGCATCTCTACCAAGGTACATGGCCACAATGCAACACTTTAACCCCGGTACAGTTGTTGAATGGAAGCTTGAGCTGAAATGAAACAAGAAATTGCGACATTGCAGGAGAAACTAAAAGAGGCGAAAGAAGAACGAAATAGGCTGGAAGAGAAATTTAAGTGGTTGGAGCAGAGAATAATAGGCGGTAGTGACTAAACAAACACATGTATTTGTTGAGTGTAGTATTTTATCTTTATGCTTTCCGTGTCATGTGTTTTCATTAGTTGTACTGAATTTAAATTATGTTAAGTTGTTATGTTTGTACTTGTGTTGTAGTATTAAAATAACAAAGAACCAGAGAAATAAAAACATAATGCGCATATAATGTAAACAATAAAAATTGTAGCGATTATTTACTGAATGTCATATTTACATAAAATACAAAAAAAAAGTCAATGCGTCCCACAACTTGTGTGCTTCAATACAGCCGCTAGCCTGAGGCGCATCCCATCTCGCCCAACTACGCTATCAGGATCATCCTCATTGCGTCGCTTCTTTATCGCAGGACGCGCTCACTACCAAAAAATGCTACTTTTCGACTACAGATTCCAACTACACATTAGTAGTTGTAATTTTTCGACTACAGTAGTCGAAAAAGTATAATTTATTTTTTTATTTTTTTTAATTTGTAGGCGACTGCCATTTCGACTGTAGTAGTCATAAAATTTGGCGCAAAATACCGCAAATTAGTGTTTCCGACCACTATAATCGGGACAAAGTCAAAAAAAATTGACCAATCTTCCGGCTACAGTAGGCGTAACTTTTAAAAAATAATTTTCAATCTTCCCCCAATTTTAACTA
The DNA here is from genome assembly GCA_005239495.1 of Nicotiana undulata. Taxonomy (NCBI): domain Eukaryota; kingdom Viridiplantae; phylum Streptophyta; class Magnoliopsida; order Solanales; family Solanaceae; genus Nicotiana; species Nicotiana undulata. The sequence goes on along the minus strand of ML251647.1, from coordinate 27,503 downwards.
AAAAATCAAAGAGAAGATGTGTGGATAAATTCTTTAGAAATATGGGATATTGTTGAATTTAAGAAGAAGAGTGAACGAGCAAAGGCAGCCCGAGCCTCTCAAAAGGGTGACTCGTGGCACACCGGGGATCTATGAGTTTTGCTACGCATCGACGGAGATTGGTAATTTTCACCTTTATTTTCCTTGGCCAAACATGTAGTTCTTACTCATTGACATCCTTTGTGTAACAATCAGATTCAGATGATAAACTAGCTCAAAACCGTAGGTGATTGCTTGATAAAAATGAGAAAGGTAAATATTATTGTTGTGCTCTTTTCTTATTTTAAGGACATTGCAATGATATATAGAGAGTTTTTGTGGTGACTTGCAGTGATATATATAGATGATAAAAGAGGATAGGATTTCGTGGCCTTTTTTTCTTTCAGTTATGTAGCAAAGCAACAAAACTATAAAATGGAAAAAACAAAACTGGGCAAGAGTGCAACTTCCTGTATTCTTTCTTTGATAAGAAAAAAAGGTGCAGTGAAGTACTAGAAGAGTTCAGAGCTGTTTAGTGTTGATACGTAAACTTCCTTTCTACAATCTAGTTTGTAAATATCTTATGACATCAAGACTGATTTGAAGACACAAATTCGCAGATGTGATTTGATATGCGATAGAATGGTAGTTTGGCTTCTTGTTGGGTAAACAGCATCATCACGTTATGACTCAAGACTGTACTAATATCATATGTACGGAAAGTACAGAATGTTTGGGATGGTGCTAGTGTAACAGGGGAGATAATAGAGTCTGCAATGGTAAAATAAGCTTTATTACAGTAAGTCTGCTTGATAGATCTTGCACATTTGTAAATTCTGTTCAGAATAAAAGGTACTTAATTAATAACTATGATCAACTCTAATGATAATAGTTCTGAGAGGCAAAACCCCGTATTCCTTATGCAGTTGCATTTAGCTAATTTTCTGCCCTTATTTTTTTGTTCTTTCCATTTAAATGAATGTCCTTTTACTAAGGTCTAGGTTGTACTTTAATGCTTACTCAGAGAAGATGTTTCTCCTGAAAGCTCTAGAATACTTCTAGCAACAATTTATTAGAACCACATATCATGAAGATAAAATGTAGTGCTTGTGTATTGAATGCTTCTAGAAGTAGCATTCATTGATTTTCTGAGGCAATGAGAGATAATTTGCCTTGTTCTACATAACTAAGATGGAGTCATGCTCTTCAAGTTATGGTCATCTTATTTATTGTGATATGTTTGTACAGCAGTAAACTTTGTGGGGCTTCTTTTGCTCAAGCAATTAGCTGACCAAAGTCGCTCAGATTTGTTGCCATAATTTTGCAGGAAAAGTTAAAGGGGGACCAGTGTCTCATGCCGAGGTCTTTGCGGAGACACATAAGAAAAAGAAGAAAGACGGTTCAAGAGAAAGATACATTAAGACACGTGCATCAGAACAATATGTAAGATCTTAACTTTAAGACTATTTTCACTTTGATATTGATTTATTTATATATTCCTTATTACTTTTATTTTAGGATGGATATCATAGAAGCTTGGATGAATGGTGTCAGACGCAGCCTACTTCTGATGATGGTACCCTAATCCAACCTTCGCCCGATGATATGACTTCAATATGGACAGATATAGCAGGTGGTGTTTACAAAGGAATAGTTTATGGGCTTGGAGTACAACGACCTTCCTCTTTTCGTCCATCGCCAATAGTTTCGAATGCTCCTACTGTGCAAAATCAGGAAGAAATGGGAGCAATGCAAAAGCAAATTGAGTTGTTGTCGAAACGATGTGAAACGACCGAAGCTCACATTGCTAGAATGGATAAATACATGAAAAAACACATGTACCACTCTTATGATGATGAAGAGACTGAAACTGATGCGCAGTAGTGGTTTAAGGTTGATTATCTTGGATGTTTAAATTTTATATTTAGACTTTATGGTGGATTTGAATGATATGGTATATATATGTTTAGACTTTATTATATTAGTGTCGATATGTATTAGCTACTTAGACTTGATATTGAATATTTAGACTTTAACTAATGTTTTGGTTTGATATTATGGGATTTGAATGTTTGTTTGTTGAAGTTGGAATTGGTTGGTTTGATTATTAGGTTGTTTAGCTGGAATTGGTTGTGTAGTTAAAATTGGTTGGTTCAGTTGGTTGTTTAGTTGGAATTGGTTTTTTGAATTGGTTGTTCATAATATTGGCATTTGACAGGTGGTGTGCTAATAAAATGACAGTATTCTTCCAAGAATTAACTCAGTTTTCCGACTACTGTAGTCGAAAAATGTGCCCAGCATCAAGATTTTTCGACCGCAATAGTCGGAAAATGAGGCCAGAATGATGCATATTCCGACTACTGCAGTCGGAAAATACAATAAAATATCTAATAAATAATTATTATTTGTATAATATTCTGACTACAATAATGGAAAATATTTTTAAAATAAATAATAGTTTTTTTTATTTTCCAACTACTTCAGTCGGAAAATAGCTGCTTTTTCTAATTATTGGCGGAAAAACTTTTCCAACTACAGTAGTCGGAAAATATTTTCTGACCTACATTTTTTCGACTACTCTAAATCGGTCGGAGAGTAGTCGAAATAGGTACTTTTCTGACTATTTTGGTAGTCGAAAAATAGCGCATTTCTAGTAGTGGCTGTCGCGCCCCCTTTTTCTTGTGAAATCGGGTTTCCAAATTTTTGGGACAACTCCTTTTTGGGATGGGTAAGGAATTGGAAGAGTCGCCACCTAACGGATTAAGGTGCGTTAGGGCACCTAGAGCAAATAACTCGTTTAACCAGTTTACATCACCAGAGATCGGGTAAGTGCTCAAATTAACTTAAAGGAAGAAAATAATTTGGATAAATACAATACTCAATTTATTTTTTTAAACAGGAATGGGGGGGGGGGGTCGTAAGTTTTTTAGCCTATAGGATAACCCGTGCAATACTTTGTAACTCCCTCAAGTCGGGGTGTTACTCATAGCATTAGCGCACATACTATCATCTCCTTACTACCCGATTACTATCTTTAAGTTGTTACTTAGGCGCTCTAGTTGATTCTAACTCGTTCCCTATGCGTGCACTAACCGTCCCTCACATATGGCCCTGGAGGTATTAGGACCTCTATTTGGGATAGTTCTAGACCCAACCTATATTGCTCAAAAATATAAAATCTAGGCGACAAGTCAGAAGAAATAGAACTTTCAAATAAGAAACAAGTATGGGCTCATAATGACCTCCACACATAAGACAACAAAGGCACGCAATTGATTTTAAAGTTCCTATAGGCAGTGTATCTATGCGAGAAGACAAGTGCAGAGGCAGTTTCATTATTAAGGTGGGTGTTAAACCTGTTGTTTGCCTACTGATTTTATTCAGGATAAATCTGGGCACTTCATGCAGTAATATATCACAATTACGAACCCAGAATTAAACCCTACAGGTGTATTGCCTAAGTGATTGACAATAGTGATCGAATTCATAATCGACCAACAGGATCCTATAGGCATGATTTCTACGAGCTTATTAATTACAGACCTATAGATATGATCTCTAGGTGTAGCACTGATTTTAACCTATAGAGATAGGTTTTATTTCCTTTTCCAACCCTATAGGCATACTTTCTAATTGCTAAATTGATTTAAATCTTATATGCATGATTTCTAAGATTGAAATTGATTTTAGTCCTATAGGCATGATATCTATTGTTGGATTGATTTAAACCCTATAGGCATGATTTCTAGGTTTGAAATTGATATTTTATCCTATAGGCATGATCTCTAGGTGTGAGGCTAATTCTTTATCCTATAGGCATGATATCTATTAACTGTGTATGGGCAGAAATTAAACAGATTTCCATGAAGGATAATTAACTCAAACAACAAGGTCCTATAGGCATGATTGCTAATGCATATTTGTTGGAAACATGTATAGATCCTATGAACATGATTTCTAATATACAGAATTATACAAAAGTCCTACAAGCAGGATTTCTAGTATGCAAATGTAAAATACAGAATAAAAATGATCATGAAAGTCCTATAGGCAGGATTTCTAAACACAGTATAGAACTCACACAATTATACAGAATTAACAGCATAACTAAATCCTATAGGCAGGATTTCTACCCAGTTTTAACAAAAG
>ML251647.1:3399-23196 GCA_005239495.1 Nicotiana undulata | reverse complement strand
CCCCCAAATTTACTAAATATCCCCCAAATCTGTTATTACAGACTAGAGAAGTCGAATGAATTACATAATGGTAATAGTTACACTATAGGGAGCCTTCATAGGCCCAAATAAATCTAGGAACCAGGCCTTCCAACCATAACCACTTTGAAGCACATCATAGGAATTCATAGCACATTAGAACCAGGTTTCCAATGTGTCAAAGTTCCCAAGGGCCTCAGGGGACCCAGGGCAATGCTCACACTGGAACTACACATTCAGGAGATAGTTCATAAGGGATTGGAAAACTAATACCCAGTGTGTCAGAGTTCACAAGAGTCTCAAGTGGACCCTGAGTAGTGCTCACACTGGGGTGGTTGAGAACCTAAAGGACTAAGAGTGGGGTTTTAAAATCAGTACATAAACGGGAGGAGGGGCAGGTTTTAAAAGCAGTTTGATTTTAGAAGAAACAAGGTTTATAACACATAGTTGCAGGCAGAACTGCACCAAGAAAACAAAACAGGAGATGCTCAAACACATAGTTCAAATAGGTTAAAATCTGACTAAGCTAAATATTCATGCTAGTACTTAAGACAATCATGGGTTAATCACATAAATAATTCGGCAGAAACATTTGAGTTGGCTAGATACATGAAATAAGCAGACAGGGTAGATGAGTTAAGCAACTAACTAACTGATTACATGTTTATAGCGTGCAAACTTCAGAATAGGTAGATAAGTAACAAACAATGCATGAAACAAATTAAACCTTAGGCTAACCTATGAGAGGATTCATATTATTCAAAGTAACTTAAACACTGTCACTCGTAGAACTAAATGAGGTCATAGAATCATGCAAAATGATATAATCATACTTGGAATTGAAACTGGCTAGTCAAGCAACATATGTTATGAAAGCAAACAAAATGAACTAACAAGGATTTTGAGCATATCAGTTAAGCAAGAAAACGAGTAAAGATGCCACAACAGTTAGGTTCCAGAATTACCTTGCCTTGGCTTTCAGCCGGCCGAATCAGAGACACATAGCACAGAAATCAGAACAAGAGAGAATAAGAGAGAGAGCTTAAGTTTTAGTGAGAATATGAGAGTTCGAGTATGTCTAAGAGGAGAGGGAGAAAGAGTTTAAATATTACTCAATTAAGCAGACAAATAAGGTAATGAATCAGTCGTACCCAAATAAGAAATGAGAATAACTCTAGAATCAATTAAAGTCAGGGTTCAATCAATTAAAAATCATAACAACATATAATCAGGAAAGTACTATTTAGATTAAGGAAAGTACTATACAGAATCAATCAACAGTCAAATACCGGATCAAATAAGGTAAGGAAATAATGAGAACAGGATAAATCGAACAAAAATAAGGAAATATTAGTACCATACAAGAAAGGGAATACTGAAATCTCAGTAAAATTTTCAAAACCTTAATTTTGGGGTAAACATAGACGAGAACACATTCATATAATCAAATAGATCTGGTCATAAATAAAAGGTTCAAAACCCTAATTTAAGGTAAGCCATAGAATCATTAAAGTCAGAAGTAAAGAATTAAATGCTTTAGTAAAAAAATGAATATAAACAGAGTTATTAAAGAAAAACATAAGGTTGAACCAAATCTGGTCCGATTAAAGAGGGTTAAAACCCTAGTATTAGGTAAGTGAAAGATTTAACTAAAAAATAGGCGGATTTACGAGTAACAAATTAATATAGATGAAGAATATCATTAAAACAAACTGAAATTGAACCAAATCTGGTTCGAATCAAAGATCTGAAACCCTAACGGAAAGATATGAAAATATCTGTACTCACAGAGGTTAGGATGAACACAGACGGAAGTAACCAACATATAAGAGATTTTGAACCAGATTTGGTTCGAATATCTCGAGATTAGCTTGCCATTTGAGGCAAGCAAGTCAAGTAACATCAAAGACGAGTAGCAGGTAAATAAATAGGGCCAAATAAGGTAAGGAATCGTTAAATGATTCCAATTTTGGGGCTAGAATCAGAAGGGGTTGGGTGACGGCGGATTAGGGTTTGAGAAGGGGAGAGGTGAATTGAGAGGAGATGAGAGGAGGGGGTTTAGTGATGGCGGGTAGACGAGGAAATGAATTAGGGTTAGGTAGTGTAAGTATAATTAAAAGGGGGAGGGGATTATTGGGAGCCGTTGATAGAAGACCAACGGCTGGGATTTTACAAGGGGCTTGGGTCGCGGTTTTTTAAATGGGTATCGGTCTGGGTTGGACGGGTATGGGTATTTGGGTACTGGGCTGGTGTATTGGGCTGGGGTAATTGGGTTAGGTTTGAAATTGGGTTCTTTAGGGGCTATAATTTAAATACCCAATTAATTAGTGAAATCATTTATAAGAAATACTTAATAAGTAAATAAAAATGTCATTTATGCATGAAAATGATTTAAAATAATTACTTAGCATTATAAAAATATAAAAAGTCATTTTTCTGTATAGATAATGTAATTATGCATATATGTGCTATTATTGCAAAATATGTAATTTTAGCCTACAGATGCAAATATAATTATACATAAAAGTATTTAAAGCCTAATATGAATATAAATGATCAAATTAAATAGTAAATCATTATAAAATTATTTATGATGCAATTAATAATTATTTATATAATAAAATGCAGGAATAAATTGATTAAAAGCCTTTAAAAATTATAGAAAATTATGCAAAATACTTGTTGATGCTCATGCACTATTTTGAAGGTATAAATGTATTTAAAAATATATGTGCGAAAAATTGGGTATCAACAGCTGCCCCTCTTTACCCGGGAAGGATGAAAGAGTTGTCGGGTAAAGACATGATGACCAATTTTGACGGAATAGGGTGATTTGAAAGATATAGGCCGCACTCCAACTTCCGAGCTGCCTACATATCCCTGATTTTACAGGAATCAGGTCGTGTGTAGTTCTGGATCCATCGGTGGAATAAACCGATGGAGTTGTCGCAAAAACGGACAAAAGGTTCCGAGTAGGATTACTTGAGGTTTGAAACAGTTATGGGTAAATGAGACTGGGTAACGGATGATGAATGGTTATGTTTGAAGGATATGAATAGGAACTGGAGTGGGATTTCTCCTGTTGGGATAACGGTTACTTACCGGGTCACCTGCAAATCTGTAAAAGATATACTGCAAACACATATGTATAAATTATTGCGTGAATTTAAACATGATGCAAATTCCCTTCGGACCATGAGGATTGTCTTTGGACAGTGAGGATGACGTCCTTAGACCATGATGTCTTGGGCCATGAATTGTGCGGTGAGGGATTCGCAGGCCATGAAATGTTGTTCTCGGGCCATGAAGATGGTGCCTCCGAACCATGATGCCTTTGAATAATGATGTGCAAGTTTGAGAGATTCTCAAGCCATGGCATGATGTCTTCTGGCTATGAGGATGATGCCTTCAGACTATGACGCCTTCAGATAAGTTGGCTATATTTCAGCCCATGAGGTGTAGAGATATGATGCTAGAAGTAACAAAACAGACCTTAGTCTTGTGGAGTTGAGGGAACAGCTTAGCCCGAGAGAGGAGATCAATTCCAAAGAGAGACAATGCTTAGTCTCGTGCGAGATTCGGGACAGTGCTTAGTCTCATGCAAAGAGAAGGCATTGCTTAGCCTTATGCAAATAGAGAGGCAGGGCTTAGCCTCATGCAAGGAGTGATACAATGTCATGCAAAGAGAAGGCAGTGCTTAGCCTTATGCAAATAGGAGGCAGTGTATAGCCTTATGCAAGTAGGGAGGCAGTGCTTAGCCTCATGAAAGTGGGAGGCAAGGCTTAGCCTCATGCAAGGATTGAGGCAGGGCTTAGTCTCATGCAAAGAGAAGGCAGGGCTTAGCCTTTATGCAAAAGGGAGGCAGAGCTTAGCCTTATGCAAATAGGGCTTAGCCTCATGAAAGTGGGAGGCAAGGCTTAGCCTCATTCAAGGATTGAGGCGGGGCTTAGTCTCATGCAAAGAGAAGGCAGTGCTTAGCCTTATGTAAATGGGAGGCAGGGCTTAGCCTCATGCAAATAGAAGGCAATGCTTAGCCTTATGTAAATTGAGAGGCAGGGCTTAGCCTCATGCAGGATTGAGACAAGGCTTTGTCTCATGCAAGTGTAAGAGTGAAGTATTCTTAGATGACATTGTGTCTTGTGTATAGAAGTTGTATCGTTGCGATAGTGCTTTTGATGATGACATAGTCCTGCATACAAAGAAAATTTGTGAGTTTTGCAGGGGGAGGTTGGTTCATGTCTTTGTCTGCTTGCCCTGCTCCACTTTGCCCGAGGATCCTGTTCAAATCACCATGGGTAGCATTTGGCTAAAAGTAAAGTTTCTTTTCAAAATCCTGCGTGTATAGTTTTCAAAGACGTGGTAATATGCAGTTTAGAAATTAGTTAGATGAACCAGTAACCGTGACATTATTAGAGACATTGCAACTTCTTTTGCCGTAGAATTTTGAGGGTCCTCCTCAAAATTCTGCCCCAGTTAACTTGGTGACTTTTCTGACCGTTCTGTATGCTACGGTTGGCTGAACTTGCTTCGGAATTTTGAGGGTCCTCCTCAAATTCTGCCCTAGTTTCTGATTGTGGGGAAAATGGAAATTTTATTAAATTGTGACCGAACCCACAGGGCTACCTACGTATCCCCTCTTAAACGGGAATCAGGTCGAACGTAGTTCAATTTACATCACATGAAGAAATATAAACAGTTTACACATAGTATCTTTTGACTTCATCTAAATTGATAAACTTCAGCCAGATTTCTCCGTCCATCTCTACGAGTATGAGCGCTCCTCCTATCAATACTCTGTGAACTATGTAAGGGCCTTGCTAGTTAGGAGAGAATTTCTCTTTTGCTTCACCTTGATGTGGAAAGATCCGTTTCAGCACTAGCTGCTCCGGCGTGAACTGTCTTGGTTTGAAATTTTTGTTGAAAGATCTGGACATTCTATTTTGATAAAGTTGTCCGTGACATACTACATTCATCCTCTTTCCGTCTATGAGGTCTAATTGCTCATAGCGGCTCCTTATCCATTCTCCGTCGCTAAGTTCGACTTCTTGTATGATTCTCAAAGAAGGAATTTCTACCTCGGCGGGAATGAAAGCTTCGGTACCATAAACCAGCAGATAGGGAGTTTCCCCAGTTGATGTGCGGATTGTGGTACGGTATCCTAGTAAGGCGAATGGTAATTTCTCGTGCCATTGCTTGTGATTCTCTACCATTTTCCTTAGTATCTTCTTGATGTTTTTGTTGGCGGCCTCCACGACTCCATTCATTTGAGTCCTGTATGATGTGGAATTATTGTGCTTGATTTTGGAAGTTTCACACATGGCTTTCATCAGATCACTGTTGAGATTGGCGGCATTGTCAGTGATGATGGACTCTGGAACCCTAAATTGACACACAATCCGATCTCTGACGAAATCTGCGATGACTTTATTGGTTATAACTTTGTAAGATGCAGCCTCAACCCATTTAGTAAAGTAGTCGATGTCCAACAAAATGAACTTGTTCCCTCGAGGCAGTGGGTTCAATCGGACCGATGACATCCATTCCCCAGGAAGCAAAAGGCCAAGGTGAGCTTGTTGCATTAAGCTCGTTTGGCGGCACCCGTATCATGTCTACATGTATCTGGCATTGGTAGCATTTCTGAACATACCGTATGCAGTCTGTTTCCATGGCCATCCAAAAGTATCCGGACCTGAGTATCTTCTTGTCCAAGACAAAGCCGTTCATATGTGGGCCGCAAGTTCCGGCATGTATCTTCTCGAGATATTTGAAAGCCTCTTTTGCGTCAACACACCTTAACAATCCGAGATGGGGATTTCTTCTACACCGGGTTCCTCAGCTTTGGAAGAAGTGATTGAACAACCTCCGAAGTGTGTGTTTTTTGGTATGGTTTGCACGCTCCGGGTATTCTCTTTTTGCCAAGTACTCTTTGATGTCGTGGAACTAGGGATTTCCGTCTGTTTCTTCTTCAACATGAGCACAGTACGCCGGCTGATTATGGATCCTCACCGGAATGGGATAGATGAAGTTCTTATCTGGATGTTGTATCATTGATGACAAGGTGGCCAATGCGTCTGCAAACTCATTCTGAATTCTAGGTACATGTTGGAAAATCTATCTTCGTGAATCTCTTCTTCATTTCTTATACATGATGCATATATGGTAGTATTTTGGTTTTCTTGGCAGCCCATTCTCCTTGTACTTGATGTACTAGCAGGTCTGAATCACCGATTACCAGCAGTTCCTGAATATTCATGTCAACAGCCAGGTTGAGCCCTAATATGCAAGCTTCATATTCCGCCATGTTGTTGGTGCATGGGAATCTGAGTTTTACAGACACCGGATAATGCTAACCGGTTTCTGATATCAAGACAGCTCCGATACCGACTCCCTTGAAATTTGCCGTCTGTCGAAAAACATTCTCCAATCGTCGTAGGCTTCAACAATGTCCTCTCATACGAATGATACCTCCCCATCAGGAAAATATGTTTTTAGGCGTTCGTACTCTCCTCCTACAAGATTTTCAGCAAGATGATCTGCCAATGCTTATCCTTTGACTACTTTCTGAGTTACATAGATGATGTCGAACTCACTCAGCAAGATTTGCCATTTGGCCAGCTTCCCAGTAGGCATGGGTTTCTGAAAGATGTACTGTAGGGGATCCATCCTTGATATGAGATATGTAGTATATGCACAGAAGTAGTGCCTTAGCTTCTGAGCTATCCAGGTTAGAGCGCAGCAAGTGCGTTCTAGCAGATAGTACCGTGCTTTATATGGAGTGAACTTCTTACTTAAGTAGTATATGGCCTGCTCCTTTCTTCCCGTTTCGTCATGTAGTCCCAGAACAAAACCGAAAGCTCCATCTAATACTGCAAGGTAGAGTAGTAGTGGTCTACCAGGCTCTGCGGGACTAAGACTGGTGGCATGGATAGATATTCCTTGATTTTGTCAAAAGCCTTTTGACAATCCTCGGTCCAACTGGTGGCGACGTCCTTCTTTAGCATTTTGAAAATTGGTTCACATATTACTGTGGATTGTGGTATGAAACGGCTGATGTAGTTGAGGCGTCCCAAGAAACTCATCACATCCTTCTTGTTCTTTGGTGGTGGTAATATTTTGATAGCTTTAACCTTTGACGGGTCCAACTCTATTCCTCGACGACTGACGATGAATCCCAACAATTTTCCGGCAGGAACCCCGAATGCACACTTCGCGGGATTTAGCTTTAGATTGTACTTTCGCAGCCGGTCAAATAATTTCCTCAAATCTACTATGTGATCTGTGTCCTTCTTGGATTTGATAATGACGTCGTCAACATACATCTCTATTTCTTTAGGTATCATATCATGGAAGATAGTTGCCATAGCCCTCATGTAGGTAGCCCCAACATTCTTTAGATCGAACGGCATCATTTTGTAGCAGTACACTCCCCGTGGTGTAGTGAAGGATGTTTTCTCTGCGTCTTCTTCGTCCATCCAAATCTGTTGATAACCCGCGAAGCAATCCACAAAGGACTGAAGATCATGCTTGGCGCAATTGTCGATCAGAATGTGTATATTTGGCAGTGGGAAATAATCCTTGGGACTTGCTCTGTTTAGATCCCGATAATCAACACATACTCTAACTTTTCCATCTTTCTTTGGAACCGGTACAATGTTGGCCAACCAGGTTGGGTACTCAACTACCCTGAGGACATTGGCTTAGATTTGCTTGGTAACTTCCTCCTTGATTTTCATGCTCATGTCTGGCTTGAATTTCCTGAGTTTTTTCACTGGCGGACACATTGGATTTGTAGGTAACTTATGAGCTACTACGGATGTTCTCAATCCTGTCATATCGTCATACCATGTTGGCCATTTCCCTGCTAGTAATGTTGTTGGGCACATATGTTTCATTCAGTACCTTCATTAGAGCATTCCTGTGTGCTTCGGAATTTTGTAGCAATGACAAGATGGATATCTGGACAGGAGTCTTATTCAAATGATCAATAATAGAATACTCCCTTGCTTGTACTTTCCTCCAGAGGTCATCCGGACCAGTTTCAGTGACGGGTTGTTTGTTGGAAGCTTGCTTACTGGTCTCTCCCAAATGCTCAGGTCATTAATGGCACTTGGCCTTATTACATTCGAAAAGCCGCAAATAAACCTAATCTACTTGGTCCTAGAAGGACCTTCTCTAGGCTTGACTCTCTTGACTCCATCAATTAGGTTCCCCAGGTCGCGCATGTCCAGCATCAGGTATGCCCTAGCTAGATGTCCTCTTTCGCTACCCTCAACATTCTGGCAGTCTACGACTCTTTTCCTCATCTTCCCTTCTAACTCCATCAGACCCTGCTCCAGATATTCCATCCTTTCATTCGATCTAGTAGCCATTTCCCTCCATTCATTGATTAATTCCATGTCGGCCTTGTGTTGCTCCAAATGCTCGGCCTCACACTCATGAACTCTTTTGCGTAGTCTGTTATACTTCACCTGTGCTTTGACAACTTCATCTATGACTCTGTTTCCTTGACCGACCCCTGGCTCGACTATTCCCGCTATGTTGTCTTCCAACCATGATAGGTAAAAGTACACATGCCCTACGTAATATCGATCCGGCTCGATGGTGTCCCTTTCCACAATAATCTTCAAGTGCCACATATGTTGAGCTTCACATTTATATGGGATGCCATCATCTTGGAAATCCGCCCTGTAGTGACTCATTTTGGAGACTCGTGGTATAATCTGTTTTCTACCAGCTTGTCTCATGACCCTGATAGGAACATAGTGGTGTATGCCCCTTAACCCAATCAACACCCAGTGTGGAGCATCCCTAGAACTGATGATGAACTCACTAGTGGGGAGCCATTTGAACATCCAGTGAATATGTTCCTCAGTCAAATTGTCGAAAAACTGCACCCATTCTGTAGCATTCTCTGGTTGAGCAAACCTGTCTGGGATAAAGGTCATCTCTTGGGGTGATGAAAAGTAATGCGATCGTTCCACGACCTTCGTGGAAATTCTTGGCGGTATTGACCTCTCTGGAGATGTTCTAGCAACCAAATCTGTAGTAGCAGATTACAACCCTCGAAGTGTTTGAACCCTTTCTAGCAGCGATCCAAGGCCCAATATATGTCTGCTATAATCATAGGGACAATAGTATATGTCCTTCCATTAAAGCTTTGGTTACCATGGCCAGTCTAGTGTGAATCCTATCCATTTTGCTTGGAAACACTATCATACCCACGAAGCAGACGATGAACACGAAAACCCTGCGATGAATCCAACCCAAAGATGTGATGGAGAGCTCGTCATGAAATATATGGTATGATTTGTTGTGACCGTATCGTTCATAAAGGAAGTAGAAGGGCATGTAGGACTTCTTCAGACACACCAAGTCGTCATTCTTTTTTTAACCTATCATTTTCAGAAACCCCTTGGGAGTGTGATTTTCTGGCACCAATAAACCGGGACTGTCCCAAGGTAGTCCAGCGAATCCCCCTATTTCCTCCAAAAGAGGGGTCATTTCTATGTTGCCAAAATGGAATACGGCCCTTTCTCCGTCCCAGAACATAGTGGCAGGTTCGATCAACATGTTGTTTGGTTGGATATTTAATAAGGAATGTAGGTTTCCAAGGACTCTTTTCACATGGTTTTTGTTGCTTGATGGAAGGTCTTCCCACCAATCTAGCAATAATGGTGGTATGTTACGGACCATGCCGAACCTGGGGACTTCGTGCCTCATTTTCTGCAAAACAAATAAGGTTAGACCTTTTCCCCTTCCGGATTTGACTATTTATACATTAATGCACAGACCGTGGTTGCGTCCGTTGGGATTGTGGAAACCCCGATGGACTTTTGGACAAGGCTTTTCATAAAGGGTTGTTATGCGGACAACATAGTAACCCAGCCTAGTTTTGACCATGTTGCATGTGCAGTTATAATCAGAGTAACGTTTCTATAGAGGTCTAGACTGGTACCCTCAAGCGGACAACTTGAGGGGGAAAGGCACGAAACTGTCGACTGCACCGTTGATAGACTAGTTTTACCGCAAATAAGCCTTTCCAAATTCAAAAGGGTGATATAGGAAGACCGCAAACACTCATCAAGTGTTGCTATGGTATTAATTACGCACGAGTGGAATATGATGTTGAGCATGATTTATGCAACAGAACACATTGTCAAGTATTATCATGATGAAAAATGATAAATGCGGTATTTAATAATTGTAAAGGAGTTAAGAAAGAAAAACAAGGAGACAAGTCAGTTTCCATAGTAAAGAGTAATAAAACAGGAAAGAGAAATCGTAAATGATTAAAGATAGGCAACTAAATTCACATAAAGTGGGGAAAGGGAAGGGATATGCATGTATTAGCAGAAAAATAAAGGCATGCTTAAAGACTAATTCACAAAAATCAGGTTCGTCATGGTAAGTAGCCTAAAAATCCCCAGCAGAGTCGCCATGGTGTCGCGCCCCCTTTTTCTCGCGAAATCGTGCTTCGACATTTTTGGGACAACTCTTTTTTTGGGATGGGTAAGGAATTGGAAGAGTCGCCACCTAACGGATTAAAGTGTGTTAGGGAACCTAGAGCAAATCACTCGTTTAACCAGTTTACATCACCAGAGATCGGGTAAGGGCTCAAATTAACTTGAGGGGAAGGTGTTAGGCACCCCTCGAGGTCCACAACGATGGGTCCCGGCCGAACATAAATTGAGCGAATTAGTCTAAAAGGGAAGAAAGTAATTTGGATAAATACAATACCCAATTTATTATNGGGGGTCCTAAGTTTTTTAGCCTATAGGATCACCCCGTGCAATACTTTGTAACTCCCTCAAGTCGGGGTGTTACTCATAGCATTAGCGCACGGACAATCATCTCCTTACTAGTATCTTTAAGTTGTTACTTAGGCGCTCTAGTTGATTCTAACTCGTTCCCTATGCGTGCACTACCCGTCCCTTACCTATGGCCCTGGAGGTATTAGGACCTCTATTTGGGATAGTTCTAGACCCAACCTATATTGCTCAAAAATGTAAAATCTAGGCGACAAGCAAGAACAAATAGAACTTTCAAATAAGAAACAAGTATGGACTCATATTGACCTCCACACATAAGACAATAAAGGCACGCAATTGATTTTAAAGTTCCTATATGCAGTGTATCTATGCGAGAAGAGAAGTGCAGAGGCAGTTTCAATATTAAGGGGGGTGTTAAACCTGTTATTTGCCTACTGATTTTATTAAGGATAAATCTGGGCACTTCAGGCAATAATATATCACAATTATGAACCCTTAATTAAACCTTACAGGTGTATTGCCTAAGTTATTGACAATAGTGATTGAATTCAGAATCGACCAACAAGATCCTATAGGCATGATTTCTACGAGCTTATTAATTACAGACCTATAGACATGATCTCTAGGTGTAGAACTAATTTTAATCTATAAAGATAGGTTTTATTTCCTTTTCCAACCCTATAGGCATACTTTCTAATTGCTAAATTGATTTAAATCTTACAGGCATGATTTCTAAGTTTGAAATTGATTTTAGTCCTATAGGCATGATATCTATTGCTGGATTGATTTAAACCCTATAGGCATGATTTCTAGGTTTGAAATTGATTTTTTATCCTATAGGCATGATCTCTAGGTGTGAGGCTAATTGTTTGTCCTATATGCATGATATCTATTAACTGTGTATGAGCAAAAATTAAACAGATTGCCATGAAGGACAATTAACTCAAACAACAAGGTCCTATAGCATGATTGTTAATGCACATTTGTTGGAAACATATATAGATCCTATGAACAGGATTTCTAATATACAGAATTAAACGAAAGTCCTATAAGCAGGATTTCTAAACACAGTATAGAACTCACAATGTTATATAAAATTAACAGCATAATTAAATCCTATAGGCAGGATTTCTACCCAGTTTTAACAAAAGGATATAAGAAAACCCCCCAGCTTTACTAAATATCCCCCAAATCTGTATTACAGACCAAAGAAGCCGAATGAATTACATAATGGTAATAGTTACACTATAGGGAGCCTTCATAGGACCAAATAAATCTAAGAACCAAGCCTTCCAACCATAACCACTTTGAAGCACAACATAGGGATTCATAGCACATTAGAACCAGGTTTCTAGTGTGTCAAAGTTCCCAAGGGCCTTAGGGGACCCAGGGCAATGCTCACACTAGAACTACACATTTAGGAGATAGTTCATAAGGGATCGGAAAACCAATACCCAGTGTGTGAGAGTTCACAAGAGTCTCAAGTGGATCCTGAGCAGTGCTCACACTGGGGTGGTTGAGAACCTAAAGGACTAAGAATGGGGTTTTAAAATCAGTACATAAAAGGGAGGAGGGGCAGGTTTTAAAAGCAGTTTGATTTTAGAAGAAACAAGGTTTATAACACATAGTTGCAGGCAGAACTGCACCAAGAAAACAAAACATGAGATGCTCAAACACATAGTTCAAATAGGTTGAAATCTGACTAAGCTAAATATTCATGCTAGTACTTAAGACAATCATGGCTTAATCACATAAATAATTTGGCAGAAATATTTGAGTTTGCCAGATACATGAATAAGCAGACAGGGCAGATGAGTTAAGCAACTAACTAACTGATTACATGTTTATAGCGTGCAAAGTTCGGAACATGTATAGAATTAACAAACAGTGCATGAAAAAAATTAAACCTTAGGCTAACTTATGAGAGGATTCGTATTATTCAGAGTAACTTAAACATTGTCACTCATAGAACTAAATGAGGTCATAGAATCATGCAAACGGACAAAATCATACTTGGAATTGAAACATGCTAGTCAAGCAACACATGTTATGAAAGCAGACAAAATGAACTGACAAGGATTTTGAGCATACCAGTTAAGCAAGAAAACGAGTAAAGATGCCACAACAGTTAGGTTCCAGAATAACTTGTCCTTGGTTTTCAGCCGACCAAAACCAGAGACACTTAGCACAGAAGAGAGAACAAGAGAGTGAGCTTAAGTTTTAATGAGAATATGAGAGTTCGAGTCTGTCTAAGGGAAGAGGGAGAAAGAGTTTAAATAGTACTCACTTAATCAGAAAAATAAGGTAATGAATCAGTCATCCACAAATAAGGAATGAGAATAACTCTAGAATCAATTAAAGTCGGGGTTCAATCAATTAACAACCATTACAGCGTATAATCAGGCAAGTACTATTTAGATTAAGGAAAGTACTATACATAATCAATCAAAAGTCAAATATCAGATCAAATAAGGTAAGGAAATAATGAGAACATGGTAAATCTAATAAAAATAAGGAAATATTAGTACCATACAAGAAAGGAAAGACTGAAATCTCAGTAAAAATTTAAAAATCTTAATTTTGGGGTAAACCATGAAATTAGCGGAGAAAATAAGGGTAAAAAGTCTATGTTTCAGGGAATCAAACAGACCTGACCATAAATAAAAGGTTCAAAACCCTAATTTAAGGTAAGCCATAGAAATCAATAAAGTCAGAAGTAAAGAATTAAATGCTTTAGTAAAAAATGAATATAGACAGAGTTATTAAGGAAAATATAAGGTTGAACCAAATCTGGTCCGATTAAAGAGGGTTAAAACCCTAGCATTAGGTAAGTGAAATATTTAACTAAAAAATAGGCGGTTTTGCGAGTAACAAAGTAAATATAGACGAAGAATATCATTAAAACAAACTGAAATTAAACCAAATCTGGTTCGAATCAAAGATCTAAAACCCTAACGGAAAAATACGAAAATATTCGTACTCACAGAGGTTAGGATGAACACAGACGGAAAAAACTAACATATAAGAGATTTTGAACCAGATTTGGTTCGAATCTCTCGAGATTAGCTTGTCATTTGAGGCAAGCAAATCAAGTAACATCAAAGACGAGTAGCAAGTAAAGAAATATGGCCAAATAAGGTAAGATATCGTTAAATGATTCCATTTCTGGGGCTAGAATCAGAAGGAGTTGGGTGACAGCGAATTAGGGTTTGAGAAGCGGAGAGGTGAGTTGACAGGAGATGAGAGGAGTGGGTTTAGTGACGGCGGGTAGACGGGGAAATGAATTAGGGTTAAGGGGTGTATGTATAATTAAAAAAGGGGGAATGATTGGGAGCCATTATCTTCTGAGATCAACAGCTGGGATTTTACAAGGGGCTTGGGTCGGGGTTTTTAAAATGGGTATGGGTCTGGGTTGGACGGTTATGGGTATTTGGGTACTGGGTTGGGTAATTGGGTTAGGTTCGAAATTGGGTTCTTTAGGGGCTATAATTTAAATACCCAATTAATTAGTGAAATAATTTATAAGAAATACTTAATAAGTAAATAAAAATATCATTTGTGCATGAAAATAATTTAAAATAATTACTTAGCATTATAAAAATATAAAAAGTCATTTTTCTGTATAGATAATGTAATTACGCATATATGTGCTATTATTTCAAAATATGCAATTTTAGCCTACAGATGCAAATATAATTATACATAAAAAATGTTTAAAGCCTACTATGAATATAAATGATAAAATTAAAAAGTAAATCATTATAAAATTATTTGTGATGCAATTAATAATTATTTATATAATAAAATGCAGGAATAAATTGATTAAAAAGCCTTTAAAAATTATAGAAAAATACTTGTTGATGCTCATGCACTATTTTGAAGGTATATATGTATTTAAAAATATATGTGAGAAAAATTGGGTATCAACAGTGGCTGCATCATGATCGTCAGTAGGGCTGGCAGGCTCGGTAGAAGGGGTCGTATGTCCAGCAGTAACCTACAGAATAATAAGTTATTTCAGTAAATGAAAATATATATTAGTAATGTACGTGTTAAGTCACAAAAATTTAAATTGTCTAACCATGGTCTCGTCGGGCTCCAAAATATAATCATCTGCCGCAGCCAGGTCAGCATCGCACAAAGTGGCCTCCGTGACTGGCGAGGATGAAACCTTAATAAAAAAACATAAAGATATTTTTGGCTAATCAATGAGATAAAAATAAATTTAAATTTAATAGTAATACAAACATACCTACGCCTGTGAAAGATCCCCAACATTCCTCGTTGATGAGCCATAACTCAGCTGGCTCCCACTATCAACATCTCGGGTCGGCCGATCATCAACAACTGTCGATGGGCCTGGAAAATACTGATACCAATCCTCTCACGTAATGCCCGTGATTAAAAATGGATCTGACAGGGTCACCTGCGAAGTCCCTGGAGTGAGCTGAAGTTGAAGGTTGTATGACGACATGATGTTGTGAGGGTAGTCTAGCTCATGGAGGTCACCCGGGTGATCATATCCAACATCTTCAACAGGTGCCTCAACGCCCCCTTGTTGGGGACCACCTTCTCGCCGACCCGCACGACCTCGTGGGGCACGCCTGCCACGTCGACCACACTCTGGTGCCACTGGTGCCCCACGATGGTACTGCTCTTGCGCCACATAAGCAGGCTCATGTCCTAAGCGCTCATCATCCTGGGCTCGCTACAGTGTCCGAGCAGCCAGCTCTATAACCTCCCGGCCATACTCGTGCAAAGTGGCCGCTCCCTCGTCGGTATGTTATGCATCTGCAGTCCCAACTGGTGGAACAAATGTAGGCAAATATCCTGCATTTATAACATGTAAAATATAGATTACAGAAGGCTATGTTAAAGTTATAAGTAAGTATACCAAATAACATACCAGTGCCTCGTGCCTCCCGGCGTATGGAACGTACCGACTGCCAGCGGGATAAATGGGATCCCGAAGAAAAGTCGGGTAACTCTGCGGTACAGTCCCATATAATCATGCTCAGTATCCGCCCAGCACGGTGAAGAGAAGGGGGGGGGGGGGGGGGGGGGGGGGGGGTGGAACCAGGTCAAGTCGCCGGTCCCAAGTATCGATCTGCACCTCTAGCCATACCATATATGTCTGGTCCACCCTGAAACGATCATCTCGCTAGAAATGTGTGATATGCCAGGCGGGAGGTGGCGGTACAAGCTGCGGACGGCCAAACTAGCGAAGTAGCCGCTCGGTGGCATGATGATTCACAATATCAAGGCACATCAACGGGACGGAGGAGCTCCAAATAAGTCGGTCGGCCGAGCAATAATCGGGCAAGCCAACTATCAGCTCGTCATTGGATGACCCCCAAATGAACTATTAAGTAACAACAGAATACGTGAGTATACGCAACACATATGAAGCCAGGCCAAGTAAACTTAGGTATACATTTACCTGTGCGCCCTCCAGCAAATCCAACAAATCCCGGCACAATGGGAGATTATGTCGAGCCTCGTACTCTCGTCCATATCCCCCCTATCACCCCACCTCCTAGCTAGAGGGAGAAACGAAGGTGGTGCATCCGGAGCAATGGTGGTAGAGGTGGCTGCAACTGCAGGAACCGCTCCCAGGCCCAAACCTAACATACAAAGTGGACGTAAAATTTAAGGTATATTTTAATGGGTATGTTATAATGAATAGAGTATTCGAATATGTTTTCACCTGTAGCAGCAGCAAAAATCCAGCAACGTCACGCTGGGTTCCCATGTTCGCCCGGCACATCTGCCTGTACCAGTAGCCGAGAACAGCAACACCCCAGCTGTATTGGGGTCAATCATCTAGCCGCTCAAGATGATGAAGAAATATCAAGCTGACTAGGTTCCCCGAAGTGTTCAGGAACAAAACCCCTCCAAACATAAGGAGTAGAAGCAACCTCGTGTACCGGTGAATATGAAGCTCCGGTGTATCGTCTGTGATGTTAGAGTGCAATGCCTTCAAATGTTGTCGGACAATCGTCAATTGCAGACGGGTGGCCCCAACCAGTGCACTCTCCTCTGGTGGTTGTAAATCGGTGAGTCGTTGTAGCATGTCCAGGTACTTCAAACATGTCTTCTCTCTCATGGCATGTGGCAGAGCAACAAGGTGTCCACCAACGGGCAACCCGTACATGACCTCCACGTCCTGCAACGTGATGGTGGCCTCGCTAATGGATAAATGGAATGTGTGCGTCTCTGGTCGTCACCGCTCTATCAGAGCCGTGATCAACGACCAATCGAGCTGCAGCCGGCCGAACTCCATAATCCTATAAAAGCCTGTATCCTGGAGGCATCTGACTATACGGGGATGGAGAACGCGGTTCTTGAGAAAGCCCCACATGTCATATACTCTCCTGGTGCGGAAAGTCTAGGCCAATAACTATCCCTCCCAAATGTGGAACGACCTATGATCGCCCTGTAACGTGAGTAACTCCAGGCTGGCAGGTCCGGGATGCAAAGGCAAAACCTCCATGTCGTCTACTGTAAATTAAACAAAATTAATTACATTATTTTACTTTAATATGATAGCTTATTATTTTACATGTTAGTTTTATTATTTTATATGTTTGTTTGTAAATGAAATAATTAATTTTCATAATTATACAAGATTTAATTATTAAATATTCACATATGGGTTCCGGGCTCCATAATTGAGGCCCAATAGCACCAAGATATCCTGAATTATTGTGTTCATGATGAGAAAATTTTCTCGATTTATAACTCAACATGTCTGTTATTTTCAATGTTAGTTTAATATTATATGTGTTAGTTTAATATTGTATATGTTAGTTTTATTAATTTATATGTTAGCTTTATTATTATTATTATTATTATTATTATTATTATTATTATATATTTTTGATTATGACTCACTTATTTTTTATTATAATAAAATTAAATAATTATTTTTTATAATTGTACAAGATTTCATTATTAAATATTCATATATGGGTTCCGGGCTCGATATTTCAGGCCCAGTAGCACCAAGATATCCTGAATTATTGTGTTCATGATGAGAAAGTTTTCTCTATATATAACTCAACATGTCTGTTATTTTAAATGTTAGTTTAATATTGTATGTGTTAGTTTAATATTGTATATGTCAGTTTTATTAATTTATATGTTAGTTTTATTATTATTATTATATATTTTTTTTTATGACTCACTTATTTTTTACTATAATAAAATTAAATAATTAATTTTCATAATTATACAAGATTTAATTATTAAATATTCACATATGGGTTCCGGGCTCGATATTTGAGGCCTAGTAGCACCAAGGTATCCAGGAAATATTGTTGTTTTCTCAAGTTATTTTCTTACGATCGTTGACTAGAACTGGATAGAATTTGTGTTTGAACTATCAGCTATTTTGACATATTTTTTAGTATAATAGATACTTAAATGATTAATTTCAATAACTACAAGGATACTACGCTAAAGAACATTACATTTTACTACGCTGAAAGGGCACTACATTACAAATACAAGCACAATATTAGGCCACAAGATACCACTAGAGGGAACTAAAGTAACAATTTATCTATTTTACTAGTCTTTAAGCAAATAAATAATCTAAACCAGATAAAAACAACAAATAAATTTAATCACAAAACATTCACGAAAATACATGTGCCACAGTAAAAAGTAACTTATTAATATTTTTTTAACAACTAATAACAATTTCTCTATCATAGTCCGGATAAAAATAACAAAATAGTTAAATTGCAAAACAATCACAAAAAAACATAGAACTGTAACGACCTGGTCTGTCGTTAGGTAAAACCTGCATTATAACTATTGCTATTGACTTATTATATATTGGTTATTCTGTTATTAATGTGTTAGAGTTGATAGGCTTGGAGTCGGAATGGTTAAATGAGAATTCAGGCACTTAGTCCTTAAGAATAGCCTTAAAATGGAAAAAGTCAACTAAGAGTTAACTTATTGGTAAACGACCTCGGAATGCGTATTTTATGGCTTGGATAGCTTCGTTAGGTGATTTGGGACTTAGGTGTGTGTTCAGAATAATCTTGTGATGTCCGGTGTAGAATTAGGCTTGAATTGGCGGAAGTTAGTTTTTGGTGATTCCGGACGGCAGTGGAAAATAGGCTATCGGGGTTGGAATGGAATTCCGACAGTTGGAACAAGTTCGTAATGTCATTTTGGACTTGTCTGCAAAATTGCAGGTCAATCGGAGTTGATTTGGATAGTTTCGGCATCATTGGTGAATTTTAGAAATATCAAAGTTCTTAGGCTTGAATCCGATGCAAATTTGGAGTTTTGATGTTAGTTTTGGTGTTTTGAGAGTGCAACTAAGTTTGAATGATGTTATGGGATATGTTGGTAAGTTTGGTTGGGGTCCCGAGGGGCTCGGGATTGATTTCGGGTGATTAACGGACTCATTCGGACTTGAATACATAGCTGGTTTTCTGGTGTCAGTGCAGCAGATTTTTACTCTCTGCGATCGCATGAAGGGAGTCGCGATCGCATAGAGCATTTTGAGAGGGGTCAGTACTTACTCTATGCGATCGCATAAGTATGCCCGCGATCGCAGAGGACGAGCATGTTAGGCAGTGCGGTCGCGTGAGGTTTCTTGCGATCGCGTAGAGCGTTTGGGGCGCATGGGGTCGGGAGGTCAGGAATGCTGTGCGATCGCGTGCTTAAGGCTGCGATCGCGGAAGTCAAAATCCATAACACTATGCGATCGAAGGGCCAAAGCTGCGATCGCGGAGAACAAATAACTAGGCAGTTAAATGATAAACCCTCCGCGACTTAAACCTTATTTCCACCATTTTTCTACGGACTAAGAGCTTTGGGGGCGATTTTTGAAGAGGGAAATCCTTGTTCTTCATAGAGGTAAGTGTTCTAATCATTAAAACTAGTTTATGGGTGATTATAGACCGTAATCTCAGCCTTTAACTCATGAAAAATAGTAGAAAAATAGGATTTTGGGGCATGAGATTATGAGACCTTCAAGGGTCGATTT
>ML251646.1:28058-57903 GCA_005239495.1 Nicotiana undulata | reverse complement strand
AACTCGTATCGGAATGGGTAATCGAATTTTGTAAAATTTACCGGGTTCCGAGGTGCGGGCCCGGAAATCGACTCTTGAGTCGATTTTTATAAATTTGTGAAGATTGATGATTTATTATTCGGGATAATTCCTTAAACGATTTATGTGTGTTTTGAAGTTGTTTTGGTTGATTTTGAGCCGTCCGGAGGTCTTTCCGCTCGAGAAGTTCATTTTTGAGTACCGGGTTGTCGTCTTTGAGGTAAGTATCTTACCTAACCTTGTGTGGGGGAACTACCCCATAGGATTGAGTCTTCCTTGTTGATTGTAGTCCGTGTATGCGAGGTGACGAGTGCGTACTCGGACTTATTTGCAAATAGATTGGCCTTTTAGGATTTGTAGGTTCTTATGTGACCTGTGTATGAGTTGCAGTTGTTACATTTGAATCCTTGGTTGTTGATTTCATCCTTTCCTGCTTAAATTAGAATTACTTGCTTTGGATTCCTTCGTTGGCTATTTGATGTTGATTGACTTAACTGAATATTTTACCACTCTTATCACCATGCTATATTTTCTTCCTAAATTGCCTAATTGCCTATAATTAGTGTCATCTAGCCCTATAGTTGACTAGCTGTAGTTGGAACATCTGTTCGTTGGAGTCAAGCATGCCCGTAAGTCTTATATTGTGACTTATATGACTTTTCCCTTAAGTGATACTTAGGTCTAGTTGTTAAACATTTATGTTATTTATATTCCTTGATGTTGTCTACTGCTGGTCCTTTGTTCAATCCGAGTTTTATTCCGTGAAATTAACTGTTGAGGCGAGATTGGTTATAGCTGTTTTCCCTTGCCGGGATAATGATGTTTTCATTGTTGACTCCTTTGCAAGGATGGTATGACTTCTAATACTATTTGTGTTGTCAGTGATATTGTTTGCATTGTTGACTCCTCTGCCAGGATGTTGTGATTTATGGTTCTTATTGTTGATTTTCCTTGCAAAACTGTTGTTCTTGTTATTTTAGCATGAGGGGATATTCCGTGCCATGTTTATGTTATTTTAGCACGAGGGGACATTCTGTGACATGTTTATGTTACTTTAGCACGAGGGGATATTCCGTGCCATGTTTATGTTACTTTAGCACGAGGGGATATTCCGTGCCATGTTTATGTTATTTTAGCACGAGGGGACATTCTGTGACATGTTTATGTTACTTTAGCACGAGGGGACATTCCGTGCCATGTTTATGATATTTTAGCACGAGGGGACATTCCGTTCCGTGCCATGTTTATGTTACTTTAGCACGAGGGGATATTCCGTGCCATGTTTATGATATTTTAGCACGAGGGGATATTCCGTTCCATGTTTATGTTACTTTAGCACGAGGGGACATTTCGTGCCATGTTTATGATATTTTAGCACGAGGGGACATTCCGTGCCATGTTTATGTTATTTTAGCACGAGGGGACATTCCGTGCCATGTTTATGATATTTTAGCACGAGGGGACATTCCGTGCCATGTTTATGATGTTTTAGCACGAGGGGTCATGCTGTGCCGTTTTTATTTATTTATTGTGAGGGTGAGAGTGAAAGCACGAAGGGTGATGCCATGCACTTGTCTTTGTATCATTATGTCTGTGGGTTCATGTTTGATATTTTCCCGCACTTGTTTATGTCTTGTTATTGCTTCTGTTGTCTTCTCTTTGATGTTTTCTATTGATATTTGTTTCGTCATGATTGTCTCCTATTTGATATTTTCTGCACTTGTTTGATGTTAATATTCCGTTGTTTCAATTAAGATATTCACCCTGATCTCTTACTGCATTGTTGACAAGATTTGATATTCCTCCTATGCTGCATGACAAATTTCTAAGTTACAGACTGAGTTCCGGTAGATAAACCTTGAGGAGATTATGATCAAGAGAATTTATTAAAAAGTATTGTTGAAAAAGTAAGGTTTTCGAAGGGGATTATGTCTGAAGGACTCTTACATCGATAGTATATTTGAGAAGCATCTGTCTTGCATTAAACGATATTTGGAAGTCACTTATTGGGAAGGCATATTCGGAAATTTCATACTTTGAAAGAACCTATGTTTTTGGTATTTCTCTCTATTAAATATACTTATATATACATTTGGAGAAAATATGTTTTCAAAGGAGTTCTTTCTATACTAAAATGAGTATATTTGCAAAGTTTTTCATATGAACTGTTGTTCAAAGGCTCCCACTAATTTATTGATTCTTGTGGCTAAGGCCTGATGTGAACAAACTGCCGCAGAGTCGAGTTACTTGTGTTTCTATGTGTTGTGGTTTCCTTCCGTTTTGGCTTGCTTTGCTGTCCATATTTCTGTGTATTTTTATACTGTTTCGTTGGTTAATTTATGTATTTTCCTTTCGCATTATATTGTCATTGTTGTAAATTACCCTGTGAGGTCTTAGATAGATGTAGTATTCGGTAATCTCTATATTTATGTCGGTTTATGTTGTTAGACCAGTGGTATCTTGACTAGTCCTCGTCACTACTCCACCGAGGTTAGTCTTGATACTTACTGGGCACCGTTGTGGTATGCTCATACTACACTTCTGTGCATTTTTGTTTGCACAGATCCAGGTATTGTTTGTTAGTAGCTGCATGGATCATTGCTGAGGAGACTCAAGGTAACCTGTTGTTGCGTTCGCAGGCTTCGGAGTCACCCTCCTATTTTTATCCAGCTGTTGTATTTATTTCCAAATAGTTGTATTTAGAAGTTGTAGAAGTTTCGTAGAGCTTATGTCTGGTATTACCGGTTTTGGGGAAATTTGCAATTCTGTCAAGATTCTATATTGAGACTGTTAGTTTTCCTTTCATTATTGTTGTTATTCAGTAACTGTTAGGCTTACCTAGTCCCTAAGACTAGGTGCCATCACGATACCCAACGGAGGGAAATTTGGGTCGTGACAAGTTGGTGTCAGAGCTCTAGGTTCATAGGTGCTACGAGTCATAAGAGAGTTTAGTAGAGTCTTGCGGATCGGTACAAAGACGTCTGTACTTATCTTCGAGAGGCTACAGAACTATTAGGAAAATTTCACTTCCTTCATTCCTATCGTGCGAGTTCATTGATCTTGAAGTTTGAAATTATCGTTCCATTCTCTCACCGATGGTGAGGACACGAACTGCGGCTCCTGAT
Organism: Nicotiana undulata; assembly: GCA_005239495.1. Lineage (NCBI taxonomy): Eukaryota > Viridiplantae > Streptophyta > Magnoliopsida > Solanales > Solanaceae > Nicotiana > Nicotiana undulata. The sequence continues at coordinate 54,760 of ML251646.1, read as the reverse complement.
GATGTTACCCTGAAGCAAATGTCGCAAGGGTCATATACAGAGGCCGACGAGGAGCACGTGCCGCAGTTAAGATGCCTACCAGAGCATCCATTGAAGAGCCGCCGGTAGTTCTAGTTGGGGAACAGATACTGGAGGCGCATGCTGCTACCCCGGACTTCGGGAGGCTTGAGCGCAATTTTGAGTATAATTGGTACACTGGCTCAGGCGGGGTTGATTGTAGTGCACCAGCAACCTAAGGATCAGGGGAGGAGTTCAGACTCCCACCGTCTACACTCCAGAGCAGCGATATCATATTGGTCAGGTACCAGTTGCCATGACATCATGACATGTGGGTTCCGTTCAGCCGTGATAAGGGTAGCAACATCAGAGGAAGAATACCTTGGACTTGAGAGGTACTGGGAGTACCACCCTCCTATCTTTCAGTGGATGGGCGACATATGGTGCCCAGGGTGTCCTGGAGGAGTGTCACTATATTTTTCGTACTTCGGGTATTGTGGAGACGAGCAAGATTGCTTTTGTCACGTCTCAGGTTTAGAGTAGTGGGTTGATCAGTGGTGGCGGCATATGAGTTGGGGTAACCTGGCCGAGTTAGCTTCACTAGCATGGATTCAGTTTTCAGAGATGTTTTGAGGGAGGTTGCACCTCAGTTCCTTCGGAATGTTCGGCACGCGGAACTCGAGAGTTGTCAAGATATACGCCTCGCTTGGTTGCTTCAGTTAGGGGATGAGCCCGTAGAGTCATTGGGATATTCATGCATGATATTCGGTTCAGCGGAACTCGAGAGTTAGAGTAAGATGCCTCGTTTTAGCAGGTAGTAGGGATCGCTCGCCGGTTAGAGAGCATGTGGGATCGGGAGCGAGAGGACATGCGAGATCAGGAGAGAGAGTTCAGGGAGGCGAGGAGGCCTCGTAGACCGGAGGAATCTACTGGTCCTTATTGTGGAGGCAAGGTACAACACGATAAAGGTTTTGTGGGTCAGCCAGTTCATCTTTCATCACCAGCTTTGCATGGGATTTGAGGTACTCATGGGTCTCAGAGGATTCGTATTGTATGTTTTCCACAACCACGTCGGCAGAGAGATTGTTTTCAGTGTTATCACGACCTATTTTCGGAGTCGTGATGGCGCCTGTCGTGGAACCAGGCCAACCACCTATAATAACTAATCTTGATTCGATTACCAGAGAAAATATCATTTTTAACAAAGTTTGAAGATAATAACAATAGTAAATCAGAAGTTGAAACAATCTATGAAACCAAAACTTCAGTCCGACAAATCCCGGATCCAGTGTCACACAGTCATGAGCTGCTAATACATAATGTAAATAAAAGAGGAATGGAAAACATAGTCTGAAAGGTAAATAACGACAGGTAGAATAGGAAAGAGATGACGAGATCACAGACGCCAACTGCTACCTCGACAACTCTGATGGAAACTGTCAGCTACTCAATGACCAGGGTTGGGTCCCAATGTACCTGGATCTGCACACAAGGTGCAGGGGGTAACATGAGTACACCAACTCAGAAGTAACAAACCCAAACTATGGGCTGAGAGTTAGTGACAGACTAAACCTCTGATATTCATGAACAACAGTATATAGACTTGGACATGACAGTAATATAATGGGAAATAAACAAAGATACACCAATTATGTCGGTACAGTCTACATACCAGCATATGATCACAAGGAATCAGAAATGACATGTACACAATATCCCACTCTCACAAGGAAGTCCACTCAGTACTAGAATTGGCCTTCAGGCCCAGGGAAAGTCCATCCAAGATTATACATAAACACTAGTGACGTAGTCACCTAGTATTGAGGAAAAGGCCATTCTAGCCCCACGGAGAAGATCTATCTCCGGAACATATCACTCGGACAAGATCCATGTCCAGGGACGATCCATCCCTCAATATATCAATAAATTCGGACAAGATCCATGCCCAGGGAAGATACATCCCTCAATATTTGTGCGCTCACTGGGGGTGTAAAGACTCCGGAGGGGCTCCTATAAGCCCAAGTGCTATATCAAGCCAACGAAGACATGATTCGAGGATCGCTGCGGTATGACGTCCAATCTCATAACTGTATCAATACCAGGCTCTCTGCCTCACTCACTCAATACCTTCCAGTCTCACTCACAAGGTTCACAGATATAAGAATCATCCCAAAACAATGATAACATATAAATAAACTAACAATTACTGAGACTGAGGCATAAAACATATGCTATAACAGGACTGAGTACATGAAGCAAATAGTCACAGATAGAGACAACAATAACTGACCATTCCGGTCTGAACATATTGACGTGAAGCCTTAGAATTTATACTGAACATGATTTCTAATATGTTCAAGGTAAATACGACCTCCACAGTACGAGTATCAACTTGAAATAGCCATTAGGCAGTTCCATAGGATGAGCCACGCCACGAATATTCGGTGTACGCCCGCCTGCCCGTCACCTGGCACGTGCGTCACCTTAATTAACATCAAATACCAGATAATTTGGGGTTTCGAACCCTCAGTTCCAAGTTTGGAAATGTTACTTACCTCAAAACCGGCTAAAATACTACTCCGCAATGCCCTTGCCTCTAAATTCGGCCTCCGAGTGCTCCAAATCTACCAAAAATCAGATTTTTACCATTACAATATGCCAGGGAATGAAACCCAATCGAAATTTATCAATTTTAAGCACAAAACCCGAAATTAGTCAAAACCCGACCCCCGGGCCCAGTTCTCGGAACTCGGAAATCTTTATACCAAAATGATCCTCATCATCTCACGAGTCTATACATATAAAGAATGCTGAAATCGGAGTCCAAATGACTCCTCAAATCACCCCTAGAGGGTCTCTTAAACTCAAGCTCTAGTTCTCCCCTTTTTCCACTGATATTTCCCAATTAAACACCACTAATTAGGTCTTAATCACATATAATCGAGTTATGAAGTCCAAAAACCTTACCTCAATGAAGAACTATGGTCTCCCTCTTCAAAACCCCTCCAAAAGCTTGAAACCCGTATGAAAAATGGTGAGAAGAAGACCAAAATTCGCTAAGTCCAACTTACATACTTTCTGCCCAGGCTTTTCTCACCTGCGGTCCTCTTCTCGCACCTGCGACTTTTCATTAAACGGCCTAAACCCGCACCTGCGACTTCGCAGGTGCGATCCCTTATCTGCATCTGCGACCTTCTACTGAGCCGACCAAAATCCGCATTTGCGGAGTCCTTTTTCGCTTCGCGGGCCCGCACCTGCGGTTCCCCATCCGCAGGTGCGGTTACACCAGAAAACTTACACCAGTAGCTGAAGCTGCATATTTCCAAGTCCAAAATACCCGCTAACCATCCGAAATCAATCCCGAACCCCTCGAGACCCCAACCAAACATACCAACACATCCCACATGATCATTCAAACTTAGTTGCACTCTCGGAACACCCAAAATAACATCAAAACACCAAAAGCACATCAAATTCAAGCCTATGAACTTCGAAATTCCTAAATTCTACCAACGATGCAGAAACTATCCAAAACACCTCCGATTATCTGACATTTTGCACACATATCCAAAATGACATTACGATTGTGTTCCAACTTCTGGAATTCCATTCCGACCTCGATATCCTATTTTCCACTACCGACCGAAAATCACCAAAAACTAACTTTCGCCAATTCAAGCCTAATTCTACACCGGACATCACAAAAATATTCCGAGCATACTCCTAAGTCCCAAATCACCTAACAAAGGTATCCGAGTCATAAAATCCGCATTCCGAGGTTGTTTACCAATAAGTCAACTCTCAGTTGACTTTTCCAACTATAAAGCTATTTCTAGAGACTAAGTGCCTCCATTCTCATTACACCCGTTCTGAACCCGAGCCAACCGACTCTAACACATCATAAGCAGTATAACCAACCTATGATCAGGAACAAACAGTAATAAAAATGCAAATTCTATGGAACGACCGGCCGAGTCGTTACATTCTCCCCTTCTTAAACAAACGTTCATCCTCGAACGGTTCTAGAAACATACCTAGAGTCTCAAACAAGTGAGGATATCTGCTCTGTATCTCCCGCTCGGTCTCCCAAGTAGCCTCCTCTACTGGCTGACCTCTCCACTGCACCTTCACTGAAGTTATGTCCTTTGACCTCAACTTTCTGACCTAACGAGCCAAAATAGCCACTGGCTCAACCTCATATGACATATCACCCTCGAGTTGAACTGTGCTGAAGTCCAAAACATGAGACGGGTCACCAACATACTTTCGGAGCATCGACACATGGAATACCGGATGAACACTCGACAAGCTGGGTGGCAAGGCAAGTCTATAAGCCACCTCTCCAACCTTCTGAAGCACCTCAAAAGGACCAATAAACCGGGGACTCAACTTTACCCTCTTCCCGAACCTCATAACACCCTTCATGGGTGACACCTTTAATAGTACTTTATCTCCCTCCATGAAAGACACATCCCGGACCTTCCGGTCCGCGTAACTCTTCTGCCTAGACTGCGTCGTGCGAAGTCGCTCCTGAATCAACTTCGCCTTCTCCAACGCATCTTGAACTAAATCTGTGCCCAATAGCCTAGCCTCATGGGTCTCGAACCAACCAACCGGAGATCTACACCTCCTACCATATAAAGCCTCATACAGGACCATCCAAATAATGGGCTGGTAGCTATTATTATAAGCAAACTCCGCTAGTGGAAGAAACTGGTCCCATGAACCCCCAAAATCAATCACACAGGCACACAACATGTCCTCTAAAATTTGAATAGTCCGCTTCGACTGCCCGTCGGTCTGAGGATGAAATGTTGTGCTCAACTCTACCTGAGTACCCATACCTCTCTGCACGACCCTCCAAAACTGAGATGTGAATTGAGTACCTCTGTCAGAAATGATAGAAACCGGAACTCCATGCAATCAAACAATCTCCCTAATGTAGATACTAGCTAACCGCTCTGAAGTATAAGTAGTACTGACAGGAATGAAGTGCGCGGACTTGGTTAGTCGATTCCCAATGACCCAAATAACATCAAATCCCCTCGAAGTCCATGGAATCCCAACTACAAAGTCCATGGTGATCCGCTCCCACTTCCATTCTGGAATATCTAACCTCTGAAGCAATCCACCTGGTCTCTGGTGCTCATACTTGACCTGCTGGCAGTTGAGACACCGTGCTACATACTCGACAATATCTATCTTCATCCGCCTCCACCAATACTGCTATCTCAGATCCTGATACATATTCGCGGCACACGGGTGAATGGAATACCGCGAGCTATGGGCCTCTGCTAATATCAACTCTCGAAGCCCATCCACATTGGGCACGCAAATACGGCCCTGCATCCTCATAACCCCGTCATCACCAATAGTCACATCCCTGGCATCACCTCGACGAACCCTGTCCTAAAGAACTAACAAGTGCCGGTCATCATAATAGCGTGCCCTAATCTGATCATAAAAAGAAGACCTGGAAGCCATACTAGCTAATACCCGTAGAGGCTCTGACAAATCCAATCTCACCAACTGACCCGCTAAAGCCTGAACCTCAAGTGCTAAAGGTCGCTCTGCTGCTGGAAGGTAGGCTAGACTCCCCAAACTCTCTGCTCTGCGACTCAGGGCATCGGCCACTACATTAGCCTTCCTCGGATGATATAAAATAGTGAGGTCCTAATCCTTGAGAAGCTCCAACCATCTCCTCTGACGCAAGTTCAAGTCCTTCTGCTTCAGCAGATACTGTAGACTACAGTGATTGGTGAAAATCTCACACTGCACCCCATACAGATAATGGCGCCAAATCTTCAAGGCATGAACAATGGCAGCTAACTCGAGATCGTGCACTGGATAATTCTTCTCATGCACCTTCAACTTTCTAGATGCGTAGGCAATCACCCTATCGTTCTGCATCAATACTGCTCCCAAGCCAACTCTAGAAGCATCACAATAGACTGTATAAGAACCCGAACCAGTAGGCAACACCAATACCGGAGCTGTGGTCAATGCTGACTTGAGCTTTTGAAAGCTCTCCTCACACTCATCGGACCATCTGAATGGAGCACCCTTCTAGGTCAATCTGGTCAAGGGTGAAGCAATAGAAGAGAATCCCTCTACAAAGTGATGGTAGTGTCCCGCCAAACCAAGGAAACTCCTAATCTCTATAGTTAAGGACGATTTGGGCCAACTCTGCACCGCCTCAATCTTCTTGGATCAACCTGAATACCCTCATTGGACACCACGTGCCCCAAGAAAGCTACCGAACCAAGACAAAACTCACACTTGGAGAACTTTTCATAAAGATTCTCCTCCCTCAACCTCTGCAACACTACCCTCAAATGCTGAGCATGCTCTTCCTGGCTACGAGAATATACCAGGATGTCATCAATGAACACAATGACGAAAGAATCAAGGTAAGGCTGAAACACGTTGTTCATCAAATGCATGAATGCGGTCGGGGCATTGGTCAGCCCAAATGACATAACCATAAACTCATAATGACCATATCTAGTCCTGAAAGTGGTATTCGGAATGTCAGAATCCCGAATCTTCAATTGATGATATCCGGACCTCAAATCAATCTTGGAAAACACACTAGGTCCCTGAAGCTGGTCGAACAATTCATCAATACGGGGAAAAGGATACCGGTTCTTCACCGTAACCTTATTCAGCTACCTATAATCGATACACATGCGCATAGAGCCATCCTTCTTTTTCACAAACAACACCGGTGCACCCCAAGGTGACACACTAGGCCTGATGAACCCCTTATCTAGGAGTTCCTGAAGCTGCTCCTTCAATTCCTTCAACTCCGCTGATGCCATACAATAAGGTGGAGTAGAGATAGGCTGGGTTCCTGGCACCAAGTCAATACCAAAATCAACATCCCTGTCAGGTGGCATGCCTGGCAGGTCTGTAGGGAAAACATCTGGAAAATCACGGACTATAGGAACATAATCAACAGAAGGAGTCTCAATACTAACATTCCTCACAAAAGCCAGATAAGACTCACATCCCTTCCCAATCATACACTGAGCCTTCAAGTAGGAAATCACCCTACTAGGCACATACTCCACCGAACCTCTCCACTCAATCCTCGGCAATCCGGGCATAGCTAAGGTCACGGTCTTGGCGTGACAGTCAAGAAAAACATGGTACAGAGATAGCCAATCCATGCCCAATATCACATTGAAGTCGACCATGCTAAGCAATAATAGATCTGCCTGGGTCTCCATACCCCCAATAGATATAACACAAGACCGGTACACCCGGTCTACCACAGTAGTATCACCCACCGTAGTTGACACATGAACATATGTAATCAAAGACTCATGGGGTATATCCAAGAAATGAGCAAAGTATGATGAAACATATGGATACGTGGAACCAGGATCAAATAATACCGAAGCATCTCGGTGGCAGACTGAGATAATACATGTAATCACCACATCTGAAGCTATGGCATCTGGTATGGCTAGAAGCGAGCCTGCCCTCCACCTGATCGACCTCCCCCTCTAAAGAGGCCTCTGACTGACTGGCTTCCACCCCTGGCTGCCTGAGCTGGTGGTGTAGAAACTGGTGCTGAAGCTGGAGGCTGGCTCCTCTGCTGAAATGAACTACCAGAAAGGCGGGGACAATACCTCTTGATATGACCTGGATCCCCACACTCGAAACAACCCCTCTCAGCAAAAGACAGTGGGGACTGAAGGGAACCCCTAGAACCAGAATAACTGCTAGAGGAGCCATGTGCTGAAGAACCCTGAACTGATGGCAGCCTATATGAGCTCTGGGATGGGAGGGCGCTGAATGATGAACGGCACGGATGAGAGCTACGGGGACCGTGTCCTGATGAAGCACCACTGTAGACTGGACGGGCTGGCTGAGGAAGCCTAAATGAACGACCTCTGTTATTCTGAGGCTGACCTTCTGAATGAACACAACCATAGCTATCAGACCCTCGAGGCTTCTTGGCCTCCCTCTCAACCCGCTCCTGGCGGCGAACTGACTCAAACTCCCTGGCTATATCAACTACCTCCTTAAAAGAAGCGCCAGATACCCTCTCCTTGGTCAGAAAGATCCGAAGTTGGTAAGTGAGACCATCAACAAACCTCTTGATACTCTCTCTGTCTGTGGGAACTAGCTAGATGGCATGGCGTTCCAACTCAGAGAACCTCATCTCATACTACGTCACGGTCATGTCCCTCTGACGCAACTGCTCGAACTCTCTGCGCAGCTCCTCTCTGCGGGACTGCGGTATATACTTCTCTAAAAAGAGAATGGAGAACTGGTTCCATGTAAGGGGCGCTGCATCAACGGGTCTACGCCTCTCATAGGCCTCCCACCAAGAAAGTGCAGCTCCTGAAAACTGGAAGGTGGTAAATGGGACTCCACTGGCCTCTAATATCCATGTTATGCGTAATATCCGCTGACACGTATCTAAGAAGGCCTGGGCATCCTCGCCCTTAGTACCACTAAAAGTCAGAGGCTGGAGTCTGCTGAATCTCTCCAACCTGTGCTGCTCATCATCAGCTAAAGCTGGGACCACATAATCCTGTACTGGAGCAATCGGCTGCACTGGAGCTGCCCCAGGTGTCTGAAGCCTTTGGGTGACCTGCTCAGGTGTCCGGGCAGCTGGAGTATGAATGCCTCCTCTGTCCTGAGAAGTAGAGGCAATAGTGGACATAGCGACGGCCTGTGCCAGGCTGGTGCACACCGTCAAGATCTGGGCTAGGGTTTCCTGGAGGCCCGGAATCACAATGGGCACTGCTAGTGCCTAAGCCTGTCCCGCTGGGATTTCAGCTACGGGGACCTGATCATGGGCAATATGAGGGTCCACAGGTGCTGCCCCGGATGCTGTGCGGGATGCACCCCTCCCTCAGCCACGACCTCAACCTCTGGCTGGTCCTTCTGGTGTCTGATCACCACTACCGGTAGCAGGAGTCCTCACCATCTGTGAGAGAGTGAAAACAACAAAAGTTTAGTTCCAGAATTCAATAGAGTCGCACGACAGAATTCAACAATGTGAAATTTTCCTAAGGGTTCCGTAGACTCTCGAAGATAAGTACAGACGTCTCTGTACCGATCCGCAAAACTCTACTAAACCTGCTCATGACTGGTGAGACCTATTCAACCTAGAGCTCTGATACCAACTAGTCACGACCCATTTTCGGAGTCGTGATGGAGCCTGTCGTGGAACCAGGCCAGCCACCTATAATAACTAATCTATATTCGCTTACCAGAGAAAATATCATTTTTAACAAGTGTGAAGATAATAAAAATAATAAATCTGAAGTTGAAACAATCTATGAAACCAAAACTTCAGTCCTACAAATCCCAGATCTAGTGTCACAGAATCACGAGCTGCTAATACATAATGTAAATAAAAGAGGAATGGACAACATAGTCTGAAAGGTAAATAACGACAGGTAGAATAGGAAAGAGATGACGAGATCAAGATCGCCAGCTGCTACCTGGACAACTCTAATGGAAACTGTTAGCTACTCAATGACCAGGGCTGGGTCCCAATGTACCTGGATCTGCTCACAAGGTGCAGGGGGTAACATGAGTACACCAACTCAGAAGTAACGAACCCAAACTATGGGCTGAGAGGTAGTGACGGACTAAACCTCTGATATTCATGAACAACAGTATATAGACTTGGACATGACAGTAATATAACGGGAAATAAACAAAGATACACCAATTATGTTTGTACAATCTACATACCGGCATATGATCACAAGGAATCAGAAATGACATGTACACAGTATCCCACTCTCACAAGGAAGTCCACTCAATACTGGAATTGGCCTTCAGGCAGAGGGAAAGTCCATCCCGGATTATACATAAACACTAGTGACGTAGTCACCTAGTACTGAGGAAAAGGCTAGTCCAGCCCCACGAAGAAGATCCATCTCCGGAACATATCACTCAGACAAGATCCACTTGTCATGAACCAAATTCCCAAAGTTAGGTATCGTGATGGCGCCTAACACCACACTCGCTAGGAAAGACAATGTTAGAAATTATACAATCATTTTATTTATAACTTTATTTCCACACACATGAACGAATCCAATTAAACACAAAATCTAATACTTCGCCATAAATGAAATCAGGATTTATATTCAAAGTAACAGACGAGCCATCAACTAATGCTAATTCCATAACTACCCAGGGTCTGGTGTCACAATTCACTAACTACTAAGAATGCTACAAATAATGGGCTGAAAGAATTATATATCTGTTTTTGAAAGAAATAAAACAATGTCTGAAAATAAGTGAAGACTCGAGGAATCTGCGGACGATAGCAGATCTACCTCGTGTCTCCGAGCAATGACATCAACTACTAAATCTCCTAACTCTGACCATTACCTGGAACTGCACAAAAGAGTGCAGAGTGTAGTATCAGTACAACCGACATCATTTACTGAGTAAGTGCCGAGCTTAACCTCGACGAAGTAGTGACGAGGCTATGGCGGGGCATTAACACAATTCTACACGATCAAGAAAAATGTAACCGAGACAATAATTATAAAACATGAAGGAAATCTAAACACATCAATTGAAATACTGCAACAATAGTAAAAATAACTCAACCGCCTCTTTCAGGCCTCAGCTATAACCAATTCTCAAAAAATTTCTAAGTTTTCAAACTTTAATTTTGAATAAAAGTAGTGTCAAAATATGAAAAATAGTAATATAAAATAGTAAGTTCCAAATCTTTGTTTTTCTTAAAACAAAATAGTAAAATAAACATTTAAGCTTTTCAAATATGTAAGTCTCAAATACTTGAGTTTCAAAGAAAAACCATTAAAACATCTTTTGAAATCCAGTAAAAATATTTTTCGTAAAATTCAATAAATCATAAGTGTCCTCCCTTATCTCACCTTTTGTTGCGGCGTGCAACCCGATCCCACCTGTCCTCCCTATATATATCACCCTTATCGCTCCTGTTGCGGGTGCAACCTGATCCCACATGTCCACCCATTTTACATCTTTGTTGCGGTGTGCAACTCGCTCCCACCAGACATATCATAACCTTATATTAATTTATGAAAATTTCAGAATTCAGGCCAAGCCTTTCACAACATTACCGTTTCAACAATACATCACAACCTTATATTAATTCATAAAGCTTTCACAATTAAGGCCAAGCCTTTCACAATATTTACTCAATCATGATACCAACATGAATATCAATGTGTATATATAAACTTCTTAAAACAACACCAAACTGCTCAATCAATTGTCTCACAAGGGAACCCAATAAACAACCAATACTCTTATACACTCGCCACAACAATTGGCACCAATCAATTGAAACCACACAATCACGTAAACCTCAACAATCCTAAAAAAGTCAAACTGTATTCCTCATCACTTCCTAAATATTATCAACAATGAAACCAATAAGACAACAACGCTAGATAGTCATAGAACAATTCAAACAAAAATCAGTTAAATTGGGACGGGGAAGGGATCATGCTTAACTGACAATTTGGGTGGTATATAGATACTCGTCACCTCAACTATACACCACACCCATGCATTTCACATAGCAAATAAGTGGGGACTCCTATTCCCTCAATCCAAAGTTAGACCAAACACTTACCTCGATCTCACAAGCAATCACTGTTCTTGCACTGCCTTTCCTTTAGAATTTGCTTCTAATTCGCTCGAATCTAATCACAATTGGTTCAATATTATCAATCATAGCCTAAAGGAATCATCTTTATTGAAAAGAAATGGTTTTCCTAAGTTTTTCCTATTCAATTTCAAAAATCGACCCCAGACCCACTTGGTCTAAACTCGAGGTTCGGACCAAAACCCGTTTACCCATTCTCCCCCGAGCACGGATATACAATTGGCATTTGAATCCGACCTCAATTCGAGGTCCAATTCTCCAAATTTTGAAATTACTAAGTTCTACCCAAAAATCTCAATTTTTACCATGAAAACTCTAGATTTTTGGTTGAAATCTTGTTAAAAGTTGTTAAGGAATGAAAGAAATTAGTTAAAGACCACTTACCAATGATTTGGAGAAGTTTGGGTCTTTGAAAAATCGCCTATGGAGGTTTAGGGTTTGAGAGAATGGAAGAAAGGGTGAAAATCCCGTCAAAAAGCTCATTAATAGGCTGCGGATGTCGCATTTGCGACATCCGGCACCAACAGTATTTTTCCATCACTAAAATAGGCATAACTTCTTCATACGTTGTCCAAATTCGATGATTCTTTTTCCTATGGCTCAGAAATTTCGATACGGATCTAATGGTTCAATAAAACTACATTTGGAGTTCATTTGCTTAGTGTGGTGTCATTTTATGCTTGAAGAAACGACGCTGAAGCATACAAAACAAGCGCAACATAGCCTAGACTTATCTGAAACTCACTCAAGCCCTCGGGGCTCCAAACCAAACATGCACGCAAGTCTAAAAATATCATATGGACGTGCTCGTGCGATAAATCATCAACATAGTATCAAAACTACGACTTCAACCTCAAAACACATGATTTTCTCAAGAACACTTAATTTTTTTCTAACTTTTCAACCGGGTGCCCGAATTACATCTAATCAACTCCGATTCTCATGAAACTTCACAAATAGGGCTTAAACAACATAACGAACTTGTTCTGGTCTACGGAACAAAAATACGGGCCTGATATCATAATTTTCACATATTATTTCTTGAATTAACCAGCACAACAATTTTTCTTCAAAAATTATTTTCTAAGGCTAGGGACCTCGGAATTCAATTCCGAGCCTACGCCCAAGTCCCATATTTTAATGTGGACCTCCCGGGATCGTCGTAACATAGATATGGGTCCGTTTACTCAAAATATTGACCAAAGTCAACTAAAACCAAATTTTAACTCTAGAAATTTCTATTTCTTGTATTTTTACATAAAAGCTTTCCGGATTCACGCCCAGATTGCGCACACAAATTGAGATAATTAAAATTATTTTTTTGAAGGCCTAGGAGCCTGGAATGGAGTCTTAATTAATAAGATGACCCTTTGGGTCATCACAATCTCCCCCTCTTAAACAAACGTTCGTCCTCGAACGGACATGGAAGAATACTTGGTTTAGTAATTAGTTTTGGAGTTAACTACTCCGCCTATTCGTCTCGGACTCCCAAGTAGTTGTTTCAATGTCTTATCTCTCTACTGCACCCACATTGAAGAAAAATTCCTTCATTATTTTGAGAAACAATAATGAAGAGGGAATGTTATTTACCAGTTGGAGAATATTGGATGATTGCATAAAAGTCGTCGATTGAGGCTCATGATATCCATCATTTGAAAATGTGAAATAAGGTCATGAAGAGTCCATTCCAAGGGAAATGTGAATTTTGCTTTGGGGAATTCAATAATCGAACATCCGCCAACCGGCTCCATGAGTATTTGTGATACCAAGAAAATGAGGACTTAGAGTCAGCTGGTGCAATTTAAAATATGGTTGAACTTGATTCTAGTTTGGGGAATATAAGGATACCACAATTTTGGGAAGAATTGAATCTCGAAGGTTTGACAACCATTGTTCATGCATCAAACATTTGGAGGCACTACCTCTATGGTGTACCGGGTGAGGTTTTTACATACCCTTGCAGTCTTCGGTACTTATTCAAGCAAAAGAATCTCAATCAGGGACAGAGGAGATGGTTGGAGTTATTGAAAGATTATGACGTCATATTCCAAGCATTTATCAACATCAGACTGATGTGGTGATATGGAAATTAAACTACATGATTCAAAAGAGATTAGGAGGAGGAGGAACAAAAGTCACACCATTTACAATTTGAAAGGAATAATAAGGCAAATAACATTCCTCACATGAAACCGAGAAGTGCATAGTGAAGAAGTTAGAGTTCGGCTTGATCATCAACCTATCATTCCTACCGTTTGTGGTCCCAAGCTTGATTTCCAATTTAGGTGACCAATACCTATTCCCAAAAGACGAGACAAATGGTAAAATTTTAATTTATGTCGTGCCATGTCGTTAAATGTGGTGCTTGGTGGTAGCGACCCATTATTTCTTAAATTATTAGTCGTTCTGACCATTAGAATTGTTTAGTGTAAGGATTATTTTATCATTATTTCCTTATAATTATATTGTTATTGTTACCCTTAATATTATTATTATTATTATTATTATTATTATTATTATTATTATTATTATTATTATTATTATTATTATTATTATTATTATTATTATAAAATATATTTCATTATAAATGTTATTTTATTCTATTTTTTTATTAATTTTGTTTTGAAATGAAGTTCGCATTTGCGAACTGTACAGGTTCCTGGGGAGGTTCGCATTTGCGAACTGGGTATCGCAAATGCGATACCTGAGGGATTATTTAGCCTGGACGGTTTATTTTTGCAGAGAAACTGAAAATTCACATTTGAGACCCCCAAAAAAGATAGGCGATTTAGTTCTCCCAACCTTCCAACTCTCAAATCTTCACATCTAAGTGCAACAATCAGGTAAACTTTCTAAACCCTTGCATTTTCTTCTTCCTCTTCCTCTTCTTTTTCAATTATTTTCTCAAAAACCTAGGGCTTGGAATAATCCCAAGTTTTCTAGGCACAAAGTGTTAAAAATCACGGATTTCATGTTGTAAATTGCTGGTTCAGGGTGGTTGAGAGTATTAATTCAACAATGGTTTGGAAATTTGAGAAAATTTGGGGTGCCATTAATGTTTAGAAACAAGGGCAGCATTTTGTGTTTAGATTTTGGAATTTCTTTGCATTTTTGTGGTTGTATTTGATGTTTGTTGCATGATTTAGTGTGTAGAGACCATTTGGGGGTGTTTGGAAGTGCTTTCATGGAAGATATTTCCAGATTAGGAACTGTTCTAGGGTTGGGGATGACAGGTTCGCATTTGCGAAGGGGGAGTTCGCATTTGCGAACTCTGGCTGTTTCAGGGGACTTCGCATTTGCGAAGGATGGCTCGCAATTGTGATCCAGAGCCACTTCACATTTGCGAAGAAAATGTCGCAAATGCGACATCTGAAGGGAAACTGAGGGCTTCACATTTGCAAAGAAAATGTCGCAAATGCGACATCAGAGAGCGAGCATTTGCATTTTTTGAAATTTTAGAAATTTTTTCTAAGTTGGGTTTCAACTGTCCAATCACTCCTTTGATATCCAAAGTTCATATTGCAACATATTTCATGGCTATACTCTGTTTTCATTTCAATGATTTGTTTTGCAGGCCCACATAGATTTGAGAATGCGTTCCAACTCCACTGAATCTTTGCCCGGAAGTCCCATGGAACTTGAGGACAACTACGACCAACACAGATTCTTATCACAAGGGTGCCAGGAACGGTATTACAATGAGTTAATCACAACGAAGTTTCTCCCGGAGAGTGGAATAGTGATGGATAACGTTGAGCAACGTCTTCCTGAGTTCTACGGAAGCTTGTTGCTATGGGATGGATTTATTTTGTCCCTCCGCCTTGCAGGGAAAATGAGCAGTGGATGAGGGAGTTCTATAAGAATCTCCCTGCCATAAACATGAAAAAGCCGAAGACGTGGATTCGAGGAAATATGGTACATTTCGGGAAGAAGCTGTGAACAACATCTACCACCTCCCTGACCACAACATGGATCCGTTTTGTGAGAAAGATAAGCTCCCGGGGGATTGGTTGGATTCCAAGCTATGCCCGGGTGTGAGTGTCCCTTGGGCATTGGATAATAAATCCATCACTTCCCAAAAGTTCACCGCTGAAACCAAGATATGGCTAGCTATTGTGTGCAACCGTATCTCTCCAGCGTCCAACATCTGGAATGTGCCTATACTGAGAGCCCTGATAGTAGCTTGTATCATTGAAGACACCCCACTCAACATTGGCGACATCGTCGTCAGTGAGTTAAAGGAGTACCTTCTCATGAGTGGTACGTCACTTATATTCCCATCTCTTATTACTGAATTGTGGCAGGTGGCTGGGGTAGAGGAGGATCCAGGGGACAACTGGGTAGAGCCGGGTAAGCCTATTCACCCCTTAAAGAAGAGAGGAAAGGGTGGAGCTGTAAAAAGCAAGAAGAGAAAAGTGGGATTGCCTCCTCAGGCTGAGCAGGTTAGTCAGCCTTATCCTTCCACTGTGGCCCATTTGTTGTGCTTTCTGAGGAGATGATGCAAGTTCGCGAGCTGGTATCTCGAATTCCACAGGGACCGAGGGAAACATTTTAGGGTCCCTCTGCATATATTTCACAGAAAGACTTCAAGAAATACCTTGAGGATCAGAAGAAATAGGGGCTCATTTGAAGTAGCTGGAGAAGGCGTACGCATATTTGGCCACAGAACATGGTGGCTTGGGTACTTCTCATGCCAAGCTGGCAGGTGCACACACCCGGATGAAAAAAAGGGAGAAGAAGATAGATAAGTTCTTCATTCGCATGTGGAAGGGTGTGAAGGGGCTTTTTAAGGTGTTGAAGCCCCAGGAGCCATTCCCATCGACTGAGCCAGAGGAAGAGGATGATATTCTAGCTCCTTGGTCCGAGGAGGAGAGAGAGGAGAGGGTGACAGATTCTGATAGCGAGGGGAGTACATGATGCAATATTCAGGGGGCACCGTTCATCATTTTCACTTTACTTGTTAGATTTCAGGTTGAGGTGGCCTCTTTGAATAACTGTTATTTGGGATGTAATTATTTCTTTAATTTCTTGTAGATTGGTGTAGGGATTTGGTTCTTATTTTCCGGCGACAACTTATATTGTGTTTTATCTTTTAGGTGAATTGGTATTCTGTTTATCATGTTATTTATTACATTTCTGGTATGTGACATTGCCTGGTTCTCGTGTGGATGGTTATGTTGAAATTATGCAGGGTATGTTATATTTTGAGTGGTGATATCTTTGATCACCAGTTGATCTTTTCTCTTTGTTCTATCTCTCCTTGACGATAATTAGTTTCATGGCTTTCTTTAAGAGAATTGTTCTTGTAGTGTGGGGATAATTTTGTTAATTTAGAAGGTATGGAAGGTTTGAATTAAGGTTGTGCCCATATGCTGACTTTGTGGCTTGTTTGGTGCCAATATGATTTACTTCGTACTGACTTGTGGCTTGTTTTGAAAGGAAGGAAATGGCTTAAGCAGGGACTATTATCACACAATATCCCGTATGAATACTTTCTCTTATATTCACAAAATAATTTCTCAGGTTATATGTGGTTCCCTTTTGAGATTTACTGACCCCAATTAGGCCTTGAGTTTTTGTTTTCAACTTGAGTATCCACGTGCCATGAGTGGAAAGTTTCTTGCATCCTCTGTGGTATAGGACTGGTGTTGCGGGAGATCTTGATCTGTTGGTCCACAGGAGAAAAGCACGCATTCCCGCCATTTACGAGAAAGTAGAAGAGTTCTATCAGTATTGGAGATAACAAGAACCGCACGATAGAGTAGAAGAGAATAAAAATGGAGTTTGTTCCTAACTTGATAGCCTCTGAGAGATAAGTACATACGTCTCCGTACCGATCCTTCAGACTCTATTAAGCTTGTTCGTGAATTGTGAGACCTAAGAAATCTAGAGCTCTGATACCAGCTTGTCACGACCCAAATTCCCAACCTTAGGGATTGTGATGGCGCCTAACACCACACTCGCTAGGCAAGCCAATGTTAGAAATTATACAATCATTTTCTTTATAACTTTATTTCCACCCACATGAACGAATCCAATTAAACACAAAATCTAATACTTCGCCATAAATGAAATCAAGACTTATATTCAAAGTAACAGACGAGCCATCAACTAATGCTAATTCCATAACTACCCAGGGTCTGGTGTCATAATTCACGAACTACTAAGAATGCTACAAATAATAGGCTGAAAGAATTATATATCTGTTTTTTAAAGAAATAAAACAGTGTATGAAAATAAGTGAAGACTCCAGGAATCTGCGGACGCTAGCAGATCTATCTCATGTCTCCGAGCAATGACATCAGCTACTAAATCTCCTAACTCTGACCAGTACCTGGAACTGCACAAAAGAGTGCAGAGTGTAGTATCAGTACAACCGACCCCTTGTACTAAGTAAGTGCCGAGCCTAACCTCGGTGAAGTAGTGACGAGGCTACGGCGGGGCATTAACAACATATAAATTGTGACTATAATATATATGTATATATATAATAACACAATAACACAATTCTACACGATCAAGAAAAATGTAACCGAGACAATAATTATAAAACAGGAAGGAAATCTAAATACATCAATTCAAATACTGCAACAATAATAAAATAACTCAAGCGCCTCTTTCAGGCCTAAGCTATAACCAATTCTTAAAAAAAATTCAAGTTTTCGAACTTTAATTTTGAATAAAAGTAGTGTCAAAATATGAAAATTAGTAATATAAAATAGTAAGTTCCAAATCTTTGTTTATATAAAAACAAAAT
Organism: Nicotiana undulata; assembly: GCA_005239495.1. Classification (NCBI taxonomy): domain Eukaryota; kingdom Viridiplantae; phylum Streptophyta; class Magnoliopsida; order Solanales; family Solanaceae; genus Nicotiana; species Nicotiana undulata. Next base: position 36,362 of record ML251646.1, on the reverse strand, counting down.
AGTAAAATAAACATTTAAGATTTTCAAATCTGTAAGTCTCAAATCGTTGAGTTTCAAAGAAAAACCAGTAAAACATCTTTTGAAATCCAGTAAAAACATTTTTCGTAAAATTCAGTAAATCATAAGTGTCCTCCCTTATCTCGCCTTTTGTTGCGGCGTGCAACCCGATCCCACCTGTACTCCCTTATTCCTCCTCCCTATATATATTTTTTCTCCCTCTTTTACCCCCTCTTAAAGCGGAGAGATCAGGTTTATGGCATTTTTGACAACTCCTATTGAAGTTTAACAAAGGGTTAAAAGGAAGAGTTGCCATCTAACGATTTTTATGAAGCGTTAGGGCACCTAGGTTAGTTAACTCATAAGACTAGTTTGTGTTACTAGAGATTGGGTAAGGGCTTGAAGTTATCCCAAGGGGAAGGTATTAGGCACCCCTCAGGATCCACAACTCTGGTTCCCGGCCAAATGGTTTCCGTGAATTCGGACAGTAAGCAGACAACAAATAAGGCTCATATAAGAGGGGATTTCAGACAAGTATTGAAGTTTATTAGAAAGTTGAAAGCAATCAAAAGTAAATATTTGAGAATAAGATGTCCTAGGTTTAAAGTAATATAGATCACATCAATGCAATACCCGATAGGCAGAGCTACACGTGGTATTAGTGCACCTGTCATCATATCCATATTCTACCCTTTTCCACCCCGTGAGGGTATTTAAAATGTGTGTTGGTCACGAACTCTATTGCGTGTTATTACCCGTCCCATCCTATCAGTCTTGGAGGAGGCTAGGACTACTATTCCTAAAAGAAGAAGTACTAGGCTGAACCCTTAGGTTAAAAGGACAAAATTCTAAGCGACATGCAAGAACAATTAGGACTTAAAACTGAGGGGAAACACATAGATGCAAATTCAAGGCTCAGATATCCCTCACAAGTTATACGCATAATAAACACGACTAAAACCCAAGTAAGGTCTTTAACTTCATATCCTAAGACAGGATGGCTATATGTGAATACAATAGTGGGACAGATTAATTACTGAATTTTAGCAGAAGAAATAACCCGGTCAGTTTTAAACTGCCATTAGCTAAGTTATGCACAGAGGAAAACAATTTTCAGTTTTACAAATGTTGATACCTAAGGCTTGCCTAGGTGTGTGGAAATACTCCCGGAAATAGTGAATAGACAGAGTGAATCTGTTTTAGACTTAGTGGTGATTAAACTAGTGTGGATGCAGTGCCCTACAAAACACGATATTTAAATGCATACAGGGTGTAGAATGATGCAAACCTATGCATGCTTTTCTAAATGCACAAAACGTTTTCAGAAATCAGAATCTATTATTTTTAGGGCGGAGTTTACTTATTAACGCATCCTTTTGACTCGAGACAGAACATACAGAAGCATAATTTTGATTAAGTGCAGGACCTAGTACATGATTTCTAAGTGTTCAATGCAGTCTGTTTTAAACACATGAATTTGGCATAGATATCATGAACATGCTGATAATGGAAGCCCTAAGGTAGTCTAACGACCCGACCGGTCGTTTTGAGATCCAGTGCGTCGTTCAGTAGTTGGGAGTCATGAACATCTTCATTTCGGGTATTGTGACTTGTGGGTATTGTCAGAGTTGAAATTTAGGGGGTTCGGGGTTAAATTGAAAGGAAAATTCTCATTTCAGAAGCCTTAAGTTGAGGAAATTGAGTAAGACTGGAATTTTGAGTAAACTGTGATGACCCAAAAGGGCATCTTATGTAAATTTAATTATGACTGTGTTCCGAGGCCCTGAAAGCCTCCGTCAATCTCACCTCGATGTGCGTGCGCAGCCCGGACGCGTAGCCGGGAAGCCTTTATGTGGAAACTTGATAAAGAGTTGAATTTATGATAATTAGTTGAATAAAGTTGACTTTGGTCAACATTTTTGGTGAACGGACCCGGATCCGTGATCCGACGGTCCCGGAAGGTCCGTAGGAAAATATGGGACTTGGGCGTATGCCCGGAATCGAATTCCGAGGACCCAAGTCCGAGAAATGAATTTTTAAAGGAAATTGTTTTATGAAAATATTAAAGGCTTATGAAAAATGAACCTTGATGTAAAACCTGTGCGGCCGGGCCCGTATTATGATTCCGGAACCCGGAACAGGTTCAATATGTGTTATTTAAGTTATCTGTGAAATTTGGTAAGAAACTGACTTGATTTGACAGGTTTCGGATCAAAATGAGAAAATTGGAGTTAATGAAGTTTTGAGGATTTTTAAAGAATTTGAAATTTGGCTTGAAATGTGATTTTATGTTCCCGAGGTCCGAATGAAATTCGAGATTGGGAATAGTTCCCTTATGTCATTTATAACTTGGCTGCAAAATTTGAAGTCATTCCCAGTAGTATAAGCCGGTTCGGCGCATTGAAGTGAATTCTAGAATTTCTTAAGTTCTTAAGTTGGTTCAATTTGGTTTTGGGATTGAATTTTGAGTAAACGACCTCGGAATCAGGATCCGAAGGTTCCAGCAGGTTCGTATGATGATTTCGGACTTGGGCATATGTCCGGATCGGGATTTGGATAACCCGAGAGCGTTTCGGTGTATATTGTGGAAGTCAGCATTTTTGAAGAAATTTCCTAAGTTTGGCTTGAAGCGCATTTCAATGATATTGATGTCCGTTTGGGATTCCGAGTTTGGGAATAGCTCCGTATGGTGATTCTGGAGTTGGGAGCGCGATCGGAAGTGAATTCGGATGTCCGGAGGTCATTTTGAAGTCATTTGGCTAAAGATAGAAATTTGAAGGTTTTTGAGAAGTTTGACTAAGAGTTTGACTTTTTGATATTGGGGTCGGATTCCAATTCCGAAAGTTGGAGTAGGTCCGTAATGTCGAATATGACTTGTATGCAAAATTTGGAGTCAATCAGACGTGATTTGATAGGTTTCGGCATCGAATGTAGAAGTTGAAATTTCAAAGTTCATAAAGTTTGAATTTTAGTGCGATTCGAGATTTCGGCGTTGTTTGATGTGATTTGAGGCCTCGAGCGAGTTCGTATCATGTTTTGGGACATGTTGGTATAAGTGGTTAAGGTCCCGAGGGCCACGGGTGGATTTCGGAAGGTTAACGAAGTGAATTTCGGACAAAAGAAAGAAGGAAAATTGCAGAAAATTTCTGCAGATTTTGGACAGCAATTAGTGCGCAAGGAGCCTACTTTGGAAGCTTATATATCAAAATCTATAAGGAAACGGAAAATGTACAAAAGATGAAAGTTATAGCCCTTGCAATCTAGTTTTCATAATGTTAAATTAGGCATCATTTGGACATTTGTACTGAAATTTATGATCGGTTGAAGGTGGATAGTCGAGCAGTTTTGATAGAATTTTCAGATGCACATGGCCGAATTTGGAAGCTCATATCTCGGGATATATAAAGAGTTATATGGTGCACAACCTATCAAATTAAAGATCTTCGAGTCTATTTCTAAATCCTCTAACCGTTTGTTATTTGTATATTTCTACAAGAAGTTATGGGTGTCTTAACAGAAGGTGTTCAACAAGGGAATTTTAATAGAATGTACAACTTGTACAGAACAAGTTGTACAAGTGCAAGGTATAACCCGGTGAAGCATGGACAGATTCTTTAAACACGAATTTGGCCCATTTTTCTTCATTTCTTTCATTTGGCTTGGATGATTTTGGAGAGCATTTCAAGGGGGATTTCATCAAGCATCAAAGGTAAGTTGTTTCTACTTACTTTCAAGTTAAATACAAGATTAAATACATAGATTTGATATGAAAATTGGGGGAAAATGTGGGAATTTGCTAAGAAACCTAGAATTTGGAAAATGTGATCTTTTGCCACGATTTGAGCATGAATTTTTGAAGTAAATTGTATAATTTAATTAGTAAAGCTTCGGGTAGAGATTTTCTTCAAGAAATTTCGAGGTCCGGGCACGTGGGCCCGAGGGCATTTTGGTCATTTCATTGAGCCGGGCTGAGGAACTTTGTAATTTGAATTGGTTATGATCTATTGAGTATATTTTCATTGAATTATCGTTATTTGGATAGTTTGGGAGCGTGCGCATCCATTTTTAGTCGTCGTAGAGGCTTGGAAGCCGGTGATGAATCTTCGGAGCGAGGTGAGTCTCCTTTCTAACCTCGTAAGAGGGAAATTGTCCCTCTAGGTAACCTTGTTTGCTATGTGATCTTGTTTGGGGGCTACGTACGCACCGAGTGACGAGAGTCCGTACGTAGTGGCTATTACTGCTTCGTCCGGGTAGTTAGGACACAACATGTTCATTGTTTTTCCCTGTTGTAGCATAGATATGACTTGTATACTTGTGTGATTGGTATTGTTGTCTTTGAACGTTGTGATACTTGGCTTGATTTAAGTGTGATAAGAGAATCACGGGATGGGATCGGGCCGTACGCCACGGCAGAGTGATGATTGATTATATTATGGGATCGGGCCGTACGCCACGGCGAGATTGAGACTACCAGGGTGGGATCGGGCCGTACGCCACGGCGAGATTGAGACTACCAGGGTGGGATCGGTCCGTACGCCACGACGAGATTGAGTACCATATGTGAGCTGGCCGTACGCCACGGCGGATACCAAACTTGTTTGATTTGAGATTGTTATTTGATGCCGGATATTGATGTACTTGATTATTTGTTTACTTGCCTACAGTTTTCCTTACATCCTGCTTACTTTATTACTGTTGGACCTTAGTGAGTATCGAGTCGACCTCTCGTCACTACTTCTTCGAGATTAGACGGGATACTCACTGGGTACATATATGTATATGTACTCATACTACACTTTCTGTGCATTTTGTTGCACAGGTACCTTTATAGTACAGTGATTGACTTGGAAGACTTATACGGGCTGCATTCATCCAGAAGCGTTCCACAGCTGCCAAAGTCTCCCTTCTGTGTACTTACATTTTGTATCTATTGCCTTTGTCCCATTTATTTCTCGGACAAGAGTTGTATAATTGTATAAATTCTTAGAAACTGCTCATGTACTTGTGTCACCGGGTTCTGGGGATGTGTGAGTCTTGTTTTATTGAATTAAATAGATTTCTTGTCGTGTTTAATTTACAAAAGTTTACTTATTTGATTATGAAACGAAATAAAGGCAATGATTTTGAAATTGTTAAACAGGAAGGTATTTCAACTGATTAAGGGATTGGCTTGCCTGACAGTGTGTCCGGCGCCATCACAACCCATAGGTTTTGGGTCGTGACAGGTAGCATGGTCTCTAATGCAAATATTGACACTTAATGTTGTTGCTTAACCTAAACAGGATCTCTAAATGGAGTAATTGTGAAAATGCAGAGGCAGTAATATTATAACAACCATTTTATAGTTATTTTAACTACGAACATGATTTCTAAGTGGACATGAGTAGGGATGATGCAGCAATTATAACAGCCTTTTACTACGAACATGATGAGTATGATGAGATTCTGAAATAAATAGACCTAAAGCATGGTATCTAATGCATGCATGGCACATATTCCTAAACATGTAACTATTGCACACATAGATAAAATAAACCCTATAGGCATGTTCTCTACCCGTAATTATACTAAGCATGCATAACCCCCACCCATTTCACTATCCGGCCCCAGAGTTGTTTTTACAATTAATTATTACAGACCAGGGATCATAAATTACATAAATGAATAAGAAAATTAAGAAGTTACACTATAGGGAGCCTAACAGTAGGCCCAAGTATCCAGATCCAAACATGCCATATGACATGACCTTTTGTAACCCAGGTGTGTCAGAGTTCCTAAGGATCTCAAAGGATCCCAAGCAGTCCTCACACCCAAGTTCCCTAGCCAGGAATGAGTAAGTGTAGTGTGGAATACCGGCCTTGTGTGTTAGAGTTCAATGGGTACTCGAGTGGTCCCCAAGGCAGTGCTCACACGAAGGGGGCTGAACTTAAAGACCAAGAGTAGTGAGATATGCTTATATCTTAAAGGAGTTGAGTTTGAAAAGTAGCTTTGAAATAACTGTTTTGGAAATAGCTTCGGAGAACAACATGAAAGTTTGTTTTGTGAAAACCAGTTTGAGGAGGAAACAAACAAGACAACCACAACTCAGAAAACATGCATGGTTCAGGAAACAAACACAAACAAGGATAGGATAATTAGGGGACAAATAGGTCACATAGTAGAAGCAAACTTGCGCACAAATAGTCCTTAGGATAGTATTACAGGGTTTAAACAATCACAACTTAATTACCACAAAACATTTAAGGCCAAGAATCTAACAGTATTAGATTGAGAGAGTGTCAAACAGAGTCACATATTAGGTCCGAGATTAGGATTACATAATAACTAAACATGATGTGCATGCTTATAACGTTAGGGGGTCAGAAGGTATGGCAGGTTCATGATGAAAAGCATATAAGAGAACACTGGACATGCTGAAATAAGAGGAAGAGTAGTCACATAGACGAACATGTATGCTAGCTTCATAGGAGTCAGGCAGAATCATGGTGAATCACATAAAGGAAAGAAATGGACATGTTAGACTAAGGGGGAAAGGGGGAATCACATAGACAAGTGGACATGATAAACCTAGAGCCAAGCAAGATCATAATGGATCACAATAGACATGTGAGACTACAAAGGAAAGGGAAAATCACAGAGATATGCTAGTTACAGGGTAAACAATAAAACCATAAATAAAAGCATAGAAGAAATATCAGGAATCTTAACACAAACTGAAACATGTTGTTTTGGGTATTTTAACCTTAAACCAGAAACATACCAGTCTAGAGTGAGAATAGAATCAGCAATTGTGCGGAGAAGTATAGCAGTAGAACAATAGTATGCAGAGCAAGAAAGCAGCAATAATTACTCAGTCTTGGGTTTCAGCCGACTGAGTAGTCAGTAACTAATACTAGAAGCAAGAGAGAATGTGTATGAAAGCAAGAGGGAATTCAGACTAGTATGAGTGTGCTCTGTGTGTATGTATTCATGTGTATCTTAGTGATCTCCCCCTTTTTATGCTAAAGAGGGTAGAGTATTTATAATGCTGAAAACGAGTAAAGAAAATAAGGTAAGGAGTACTAATTTTAACATAATTATGGAAACAATACTCAATCAGTATCAATTAAAGACATGGACTCCCTTTAATTAGGGAGTCAAGTTCAAACGGGATAATCGGAGTTAAATAAGGAAAATGAATCAAATTATGAATTGATTTTACCCCAATAGGAGCAGTAACTTCACATGGCATATAATAATGGTAAAATACAGAATGTTTCAAACAAGGAAGATGTAGATTGCACATAAATAGGGGAGAATTTGATTTAGTTCTGAAAATCAGTCAATGAATCACGGATGAGACTGAAGATCTCAAGGAATCAGTGCTAATTAGGGAAAGCATCTCACAAATAAGGAAGCAATTCAAAAATCAATACATAATTATAGGAGATACACACAAAAGCATAGATTCAAAGAAAAATGTCACATCTATGCGGAAAGATGCATAAAATCAATGGAGTATCTAGGTAAACAAGTAGTCAGACATAATAATCATCAAATAGCACGGGAATCAAAGAATCCCTAAATAGGAAATCATAGAACAATAGAATATTAAACCCCTAACAACAAAATTAGAACGAGAATCACAGAGAATACATGGATGGTTTCACAGAAAATGAACACACATAAACAAATAATAAAAAACGGGCTAGAAAAATTAGGGCTTTTCAGCATAATAACTCAGACAACGAGGAATTATAAGAGAATCATTCAAAACACAATAGAAATTACTAAAGACTAGAAGTAAAACCGTTTTGAAAGGGGGTTAAGAAACCCTAGTCTTAAAATTGAAAGATCGTTTAAAGATGAGGATTTTTCAGAGACAAAACATGTGAAGAAGCTTCATAATATTGTAAATCTAGAGTAAATCTAAAATGAATCGAAAGACATAGGTTAGGGTTTCGTGGAACCCAGGGAAGTGGGAATAACCTCAGAGACGGCACCAACTTAACCGGAATAGATTGTAGACCTTACTCAGACGGCCGGGGAGGCCGGAATGTAGCATGGGACCATGGGAGGCAAGAGAACCGCTCCGAGCTCACCTGAGGACCCTAGGGTATCACTGGACCGGTGAGGGGTAGGTGGATAACCAACGGACGGTAAAGGACCATAGTTTCCGGTGAGAGAGCTGGCCGGAGAAAGGTGAATAGAACCCATCAGAGGAGAGAAGTCAAGGGGACTTCTAGAGAGAGTTAGAGAGTCACGGAGAGAGATAGAGAGAGAGTGAGTCTTGGAAAATGAGGGGTCAATGGGGGGGGGGGGTTTGGT
>ML251646.1:10292-28043 GCA_005239495.1 Nicotiana undulata | reverse complement strand
GGGGGGGGGGGGGGGTTGGTTGAGTTAATTAAGGAAAGTTGAGTCTAGACCGTTGATCTTGTGTGAACAACGGGTCAGATCAACACGGGGGTTGGGTCGGGTAGGATTATTTAGCTGGGCTGGTTAAGATCAAGTGGGGTTGGGTTGGAAGTGGCTAGAATTTAAAATAAGAATAGGTCAATTGTTAAATACCCAACTTAAATAGGATAATTAATTAATTAAATAGCTGATAATTATGTAAAACAAAATTAAAACCAAATAAATAATATTAGGATAATCAACTACTATATATAAAAAATAAAAATGATTATTTATTTGTTTAAAAATGGTATAAATGCATATTTTTGCTATTATTGCAAAAAATGTTGAAATTAATTAAATAATACCAATATTGGCTAATTTGTGAAATAATTAAATTCTAAGGGAATTAAAATAGGATATAAATAACATATTGAGTAAGAAAATGATTTGAAATTATTTATAACATCATTTATGCATAATTATGAATAATTATGGAACATAAAGTATTAAATAAATAGGAAAATAATTTGATAAAAATACGGAAAAATATGGAAAAATATCAATTACTGTAGAGAGTGACTTTGAAGGTATATATGCAAATTTGAAAAAAATATGAGGAAAAATTGGGTATCAACAACTGCCCCTCTTTACCTGGGAAAGATGAAAGAGTTGTCAGGTAAAGATATGATGGCCAATTTTGACCGAGCGAAAATGGTATGAAAGATTCAGGCCGCACCCTTGCTTCTGAGCTGCCTACATATCCTTGATTTTACAGGAATCAGGTCGTATGTAGTTCAGGAGCCACTAGCAAAGTATACCAGTGACTTTTTATAAGGACAGACGCAAGGTGCAAAGCAAGGTGAGCAAAAATTGTTTATGGGGTAGTTAGGAGAACTGGAGCGGTCTGCTCCTGGCTGGCTGGCTTTTCTTGGACGGATTTCCTGCAAATGAATAACAAGCATATATTGTGCATGATTTAAACATGATGCAGATTCCCATTGGACTATGAATGTCGTCTTTGGACGGTTGAGGATGACGTCCTTATACCATGATGTCCTGGGCCATGAGTCGCTTGATGCGGGATTCGCAGGCTATGAAATGATGTTCTCAGGCCATGAGGATGGTGCCTCCGAACTATGATGCCTTTGAGTAATGATATGCAAGTTGATAAAAGAGATCCTCAGGCCATGAAATGATGTTCTCGGGCCATAAAGATGGTGCCTCCGAACGATGACGCCTTTGGATAGGTTGGCGATATTTCAGCCCATGAAAATGCAATAGTATGATGCTTAACAAGATAGAGCTTAGTCTTGCGAACTAAAAAGGGCAGAGCTTAGCCCGAAATAAATAAATAATGAGAGAGACGACGACAGTTTCGCAAAGTAAATGGGAGGAAGCGTTGAGCCTCGGAAGGTAGAAAGGTAGCCTTATGTAGAAGATAAGATGAAGATGGAGGTAGCGTTTAACCTCGGAAGGCAGAATGGTAGCCTTATGCAATGCAGATGAAGATGGAGACATCGTTTAGTCTCGGAAGGCAGAACGGTAGCCTTATACAGAAGATAAAATGCAGATGGAGGTAGCATTTAACCTCTGAAGGCAGAATGGTAGCCCTATGCAGAAGATAAAATGCAGATGGAGGTAGCATTTAACCTCGGAAGGCAGAATCGTAGCCTTATGCAGAAGATAAAATACAGATGGAGGTAGTGTTTAACCTCAGAAGGCAGAATGGTAGCCTTATGCAATGCAGATGTAAATGGAGGTAGCGTTTAACCTCGGAAGGTAGAATGGTAGCCTTATTCAATGCATATGCAGATGGAGACATCGTTTAGTCTCGGAAGGCAGAACGGTAGCCTTTGCAGAAGATAAAATGCAGATGGAGGTAGTGTTTAACCTCGGAAGGAAGAATGGTAGCCTTATGCAGAAGATAAAATGCAGATGAAGGTAGCGTTTAACCTTGGAAGGCAGAATGGTAGCCTTATGCAGAAGATAAAATGCAAATGGAGGTATCGTTTAACCTCGGAAGGCAGAATGGTAGCCTTATGCAATGCAGATGCAAATGGAGGTAGCGTTTAACCTCGGAAGGCAGAATAGTAGCCTTATGCAATGCAGATGTAGATGGAGACAGCGTTTAGTCTCGGAAGGCAGAATGGTAGCCTTATGTAGTGCAAGTACAGAAAATAAAATACAGATAGGAGTTCTTAGCTGGTGAATATTGTGGCGAGTATTGCGATAAGTGAAGTGCTGCTTGCGATGATAATAAATGTCGGCGTGTGCGACAAGCTTGAGAAGTGTGTCTTTGAGAATGTGTGTTCTTTGGGAGGGTAATATATTTTGGGGCCTTTGCGATTTTCGTGCCTTCATCCAAAGAACAATCGTGAGTTCTGTAAAGGGAAAGGTTAGTTTGCATTCCCCCTAGCTTTACTTGACTTGCTCACTTGCTCTGTATCATTGGGGCATCGTTTGCTAAAGAAGCTGTTTAAGTGAAATAAGCGTGATTTTGTAAAGATGCGATATAAGCATATAGTATAAAATAGTTTTCTAGTTGAACCGACGACTGGGACGCGGTCCGAGACGTTGCAACCTCTCATGCCTCAGAATTTTGAGGGCCCCCCTCAAAATTCTGCCCCAGTTTGATGGGTGGAAACTTCTGACTGTTGCTCGTGCGGTGATCGGCTGAACTTGCTTCAGAATTTTGAGGGTCCACCTCAAAATTCTGCCCCACTTTCCATTTGTGGGGAAAGAATTTTTTTATTGAATTGTGACCGAACTCATAGGGCTGCCTACGCATCCCCTCTTAAATGGGAATCAGGTCAGGCGTAGTTCAATTTACATTGTTGACCAAAGCATAAGGGATTACACATAGCAGCGTTTGACCGCATCTGAATTGATTGGTTTTCTCCAAACTTCTCCGTCCATTTCTGCAAGTATGAGTGCTCATCTGGTCAACACTTTGTGAACCATGTACGGACCCTGCCAGTTGGGAGAGAACTTCCCTTTCGCTTCATCTTGATGTGGAAAGATTTTCTTTAGCACCAACTGCCCTGGTGTGAATCGTCTCGACTTGACTTTCTTGTTGAAGGCTCTGGTAATTGTGTTATGATATAGTTGACCATGAAAAACTTTGTTCATTCTCTTTCCGTCTATGAGGGCTAGTTGCTCATAACGACTCCTCACCCATTCTGCATCGCTTCCCCTCTTTACCCGGGAAGGATGAAAGAGTTGTCAGGTAAAGATATGATGACCAATTTTGACCGAGCGGAAATGGTATGAAAGATTCAGGCCGCACCCTGGCTTCTGAGCTACCTATATATCCCTGGTTTTACAGGAATCAGGTCGTATGTAGTTTAGGAGCCACTAGCAAAGTATACCAGTGACGTTTTATAAGGACGGACGCAAGGTGAAAAGCAAGGTGAGCAAAAATGGTTTATGGGGTAGTTAGGAGAATTGGAGCGCTCCGCTCCTGGCTGGCTGGCTGTTCTTGGCCGGATTTCCGGAAAATGAATAACAAGCATATATTTTGCGTGATTTAAACATAATGCAGATTTCCATTGGACTATGAATGTCGTCTTTGGACGGTTGAGGATGACGTCCTTAGACCATGATGTCCTGGGCCATGAGTTGCTTGATGCGGGATTCACAGGCTATGAAATGATGTTCTCAGGCCATGAGGATGGTGCCTCCGAACTATGATGCCTTTGAGTAATGATATGCAAGCTGATAAAAGAGATCCTCAGGCCATGAAATGATGTTCTCGGGCCATGAAGATGGTGCCTCCGAACGATGACGCCTTTGGATAGGTTGGCGATATTTCAGCCCATGAAAATGCAATAGTATGATGATTAACAACACAGAGCTTAGTCTTGCGACTTAAAAAGGGCAGAGCTTATCCCGAAAGAAATAAACAATGACAGAGACGACGACTATTTTGCAAAGACAATGGGAGGCAACGTTGAGCCTCGGAAGGCAGAAAGGTAGCCTTATGCAGAAGATAAGATGTGGATGGAGGTAGCGTTTAACCTCGGAAGGCAGAATGGTAGCCTTATGTAATGCAGATGAAGATGGAGAAATCGTTTAGTCTCGAAAGGCAGAACGGTAGCCTTATACAGAAGATAAAATGCAGATGGAGGTAGCATTTAACCTCGGAAGCAGAATGGTAGCCTTATGCAAAAGATAAAATGCAGATGGAGGTAGCATTTAACCTCGGAAGGCAGAATGGTAGCCTTATGCAGAAGATAAAATGCAGATGGAGGTAGTGTTTAACCTCGGAAGGCAGTATGGTAGCCTTATGTAATGCAGATGCAAATGGAGGTAGCGTTTAACCTCGGAAGGCAGAATGGTAGCCTTATGCAATGCATATGCAGATGGAGACATCGTTTAGTCTCAGAAGGCAGAACGGTAGCCTTATGCAGAAGATAAAATGCAGATGGAGGTAGTGTTTAACCTCGGAAGGAAGAATGGTAGCCTTATGCAGAAGATAAAATGCAGATGGAGGTAGCGTTTAACCTCGGAAGGCAGAATGGTATCCTTATGCAGAAGATAAAATGCAAATGGAGGTAGCGTTTAACCTCGGAAGGCAGAATGGTAGCCTTATGCAATGCAGATGCAAATGGAGGTAGCGTTTAACCTTGAAAGGCAGAATGGTAGCCTTATGAAATGCAGATGCAAATGGAGACAACGTTTAGTCTCATAAGGCAGAATGGTAGCCTTATGCAGTGCAAGTACAGAAAATAAAATGCAGATAGGAGTTCTTAGCTGGTGAATATTGTGGCGAGTATTGCGATAAGTGAAGTGCTTCTTGCGATGATAATAAATGTCTACGTGTGCGACGAGCATGAGAAGTGTGTCTTTGAGCAATGTGTGTTCTTTGGGAGGGTAATATGTTTTGGGGCCTTTGCGATTTTCGTGCCTGCATCCAAAGAAAAATCGTGAGTTCTGTAAAGGGAAAGGTTTGTTCGCATTCTCGCTGGCTTTATTTGACTTGCTCACTTGCTCTATATCATTGGGGTAGCGTTTGCTAAACAAGTTGTTTAAGTGAAATATGCATGATTTTGTAAAGATGCGATATAAGCATATAGTCTAAAATAGTTTTTTAGATGAACCGACGACTGGGACGCGGTCCGAGACGTTGCAACCTCTCCTGCCTCAGAATTTTGAGGGTCCCCTCAAAATTCTGCCCCAATTTGATGAGTGGAAACTTCTGACTGTTGCTCGTGCGGTGATCGGTTGAACTTTTTATTGAATTGTGACCAAACCCATAGGGATGCCTACTTATCCCCTCTTAAACGAGAATCAGGTCAGGCGTAGTTAAATTTACATTGTTGACCAAAGCATAAGGTATTACACATAGTAGCATTTGACCGCATCTGAATTGATTGGTTTTGGCCAAACTTCTCCGTCCATTTATGCAAGTATGAGTGCTCCTCCGGTCAACACTTTGTGAACCATGTACGGAACCTGCCAGTTGGGAGAGAACTTCCCTTTGACTTCATCTTGATGTGGAAAGATTTTCTTTAGCACCAGCTGCCCTGGTGTGAATCGTCTCGACTTGACTTTCTTGTTGAAGGCTCTGGTCATTCTGTTCTGATATAGTTGACAATGACAAATTGTGTTCATTCTCTTTCCGTCTATGAGGGCTAGTTGCTCATAACGATTCCTCACCCATTCTACGTCGCTGAGCTTGACTTCTTGTATAATTCTCAGAGATGGAATCTCAACCTCGGCAGGGATCACGACCTCTATACCATAAACCAGCATATAGGGGGTTGCCCCGGTTGATGTGCGGACCGTGGTGCGATATCCCAATAAGGCGAATGATAACTTCTCATGCCATTGCTTGTGCCTTTCTATCATCTTCCTTAGTATCTTCTTGATGTTTTTGTTAGCGACTTCTACAACTCCATTTATTTGAGGTCTGTAAGCGGTGGAGTTCTTCTGTTTGATCTTGAATGATTCACACATGGCTTTCATCAAGTCACTGTTGAGATTAGAACCATTGTCGGTGATGATTGACTCAGGAACCCTGTACCGACAAATAACGCGGTCACGGACAAAGCCGGCCATAAATTTCTTGGTAACTGCTTTGTAGGAGGCTGCTTCGACCCATTTAGTAAAGTAATCAATGGAAACCAGAATAAACCTGTGTCCGTTGGAGGCGGCATGCTCGATTGGTTCAATGACATCCATGCCCTAGGCGGCGAACGACCATGGTGAACTTGTTGCGTTAAGCTCACTCGGAGGTACCTTTATCATATCTCCATGTATCTGACAGCGGTGGCATTTCCGAGCGTACTGGTTGCAGTTTAATTCCATGGTCATCCAGAAGTAACCAGCTCAGAGTATCTTCTTTGCTAATACAAACATGTTCATATGTGGACCGCAGGTCCCAGCGTGAATTTCTTCCAACAGTTTTGATGCTTCTTTTGCGTCGACGCACCTTAATAATCCCAAATCAGGAGTCCTCCTATACAGTGTTCCTCCGCTGTGAAAGAAATTGTTAGACAATCTCCGAAGTGTGCGCTTCTGAGTGGCGTTTGCATGCTCTGGGTATTCTCCTTTTGCCAAATATTCCTTGATGTCATGAAACCATGGGTTTCCGTCTGCTTCTTCCTCAACATGGGCACAGCAGGCCGGCTGACTGTGAACTTTCACTGGAATGGGGTCGATGAAAGTTTTGTCTGGATGCTGAATCATAGATGACAAGGTAGCCAGAGCATCGGCGAACTCATTCTGGATTCTGGGGACATGCCGGAACTCTATCTTTGTGAACCTCTTTCTCAACTCTTGAACATGATGTAGATAGGGTAGTATTTTGGAATTTTTGGTTGCCCATTCCCCTTGTACTTGATGTACCAATAAGTCTGAGTCACCAATCACTAACAGCTCATGGGCGTTCATGTCGATGGCCATGTTGTGTCCTAAGATACAGGCCTCATATTCTGCCATGTTGTTGGTGCAAGGAAACCTGAGTTTGGCAGATGCTGGATAATGCTGACCTGTTTCCAATATTAAGACTGCTCCGATACCGACTCCTTTGAAGTTTGTTGCGCCATCAAAGAACATCTTCCAACCGTCGTAGGATTCTACGATATCTTCTCCTACGAATGATACTTCTTCATCAGGAAAATACGTTTTCAGAGGTTCGTATTATTCGTCCACTGGATTCTCAGCAAAATGGTCTGCTAATGTCTGTCCCTTGACCGCTTTTTGAGTCACATAAATGATGGCGAACTCACTCAACAGGATTTGCCACTTGGCTAGCTTGCTAGTGTGCATGGGTTTCTGAAAGATGTATTTCAATGGATCCATCCTTGATATGAGATATGTTGTGTAGGCACAGAAGTAGTGCCTCAACTTCTAAGCGACCCAAGTCAAAGCGCAGCAAGTGCGTTCAAGCAAAGAATACCGGGCCTTATATGGAGTGAACTTCTTGCTGAGATAATAAATAGCTTGTTCCTTCCTTCCTGTTTCATCATGTTGACCCAGAACGCAACCGAAAGTTCCATCTAGTACGGCAAGGTAGAGTAGCAGGGGTCTACCTGGCTCAAGTGGTACCAAGACTGGCGGTGTGGATAGATACTCCTTGATTCTATCGAAAGCTTTCTGACAATCCCCGATCCAAATAGTCACAATGTCCTTCTTTAACATTTTGAAGATCGGCTCACAGATGATTGTAGACTGTGCTATGAATCGGCTGATGTAATTGAGCCTTCCCAAGAAGCTCATAACATCTTTCTTGTTTCTTGGCGGTGGTAGTTCTTGAATGGCTTTGACCTTTGACAGATCCAATTCTATTCCCGGCGGCTCACAATGAATCCCAGTAACTTCCCAGCAGGAACCCCAAATGCACACTTTGTGGGGTTCAGCTTCAGATTATATTTTCTCAACTTGTTGAAGAACTTCCTTAAATCATCCATGTGATCAGCAGCTTTCTTCGATTTGATAATGACGTCGTCCACATACACCTCGATCTCTTTGTGAATCATGTCATGGAATATGGTAGTCATGGCCCTCATGTAGGTGGCCCCTGCATTCTTTAAACCAAACGGCATCATATTGTAACAGTACACTCCCCGGGGCGTGATGAATGCTGTTTTCTCAACATCGTCCTCATCCATCCAAATTTGATGATATCCAGTGAAGCAATCTACGAAGGATTGTAGCTCATTCTTGGCGCAATTGTCAATTAGAATGTGTATGTTTGGAAAGGGGAAGTCATCTTTAGGACTGGCCCGGTTGAGATCCCGGTAGTCGACACAGACTCTGACCTTCCCGTCTTTCTTTGGCACAGGTACAATGTTGGCTAACCATGTCGGGTATTCAACCACCCGGAGAATTCTGGCGTTGATCTGCTTGGTAACTTCTTCCTTGATTTTCAAACTCATGTCAGGTTTGAACTTTCTGAGCTTCTGCTTTACCGGTGGACATGTCGGATTGGTCGGCAGTTTGTGAGCCACAATGGACATACTAAGACCAGTCATGTCATCATATGACAAGGCGAATATGTCCTCATACGCCTTTAGGAACTCGGTGTATTCTTTCTTCTCTGACGGTAACAAATGGGTACTGATGCGTGTTTCCTTGACGTTTTTTGAATCTCCCAGGTTGACAACATCAGTTTCATCCAAGTTGGACTTAGGTCTATTTTCAAAGTTTTCAACCACTTTAACAATTTCGTCGGGTATATTGTCTTCGTCTGAATCAATGTCCGTTTGTTGTGTCATCTCATTGCACGTCACACTCGTTGGTTCATCAAGTAAAGTAATAGTAATGCTGTATAGATAAAGTAATGAGAGAAAACGGTAACAATAAATATTGGATTCATAAAGAAATTGAAAATTGCTTTGATAAATTGAATAACTTGTTTTGAACATTGAAGATCTTATTGTGGGAACTGAAAAATGCAGGAAAAAAAAAAGAAAATTGTTTAGTAAATAAAACAGTAAATAATGCTCGTTTTTAGCCTTGCTACCCCGAGGCTCTACGGGCTTTAGTGGTCCTGATAGACTAGTTTTTGAGATATGTTCCCTTGCTTACTACCTGTACAGAAGGGCCTTCCTCCCCCTCCTCCTCGAGAATAACACAGCAATCCATATCATCATACTCTAGGAACAAATTCCTTAGTGCAGCGAGTGCTTCTTCTTCGTCTGACCCATAAGTAACGCCGGCCTGCTGGAAGGTCTGCTCCAGATGCGATATCGGCTGCTCCAATGGGTAGTAAGGACCACGCCAAGGTGGCGACCAGCTGTTGAATTCTTCCCATGTGTACTCATATCCCATACCGAAAGTAGTACCATGTTTCTTGATTTTGATGGGTTTGGAGATTCCTTGAAGGTTCTTGCCGAGCCCTTTGCCAGGATCGTACCCATTCCAGTTTAGTATACTCTCGATTTTGCTATCTCACCATTTGTCTTTGTCAATGGCGTTGACTCGCTAAATATGGTGATAAGTTCCTCCACCCAGTTTTCTCTTTCCATCAATCACAGGGATAGTCTGATGAATATAGATAGGGTTCCTACCGTCGCCGTGGATGATTGCCTCTTGGTGGTTCCACTCGAATTTCACCGCCTGATGTAGTGTTGATGCGATGGCCCCAGCAGCATGGATCCAGGGTCGCCCTAACAGCAAGTTGTAGGATACTGACACGTCTATTACTTGGAAGTCCACTTCGAACCAGGTTGGCCCCATCTGTAAGCATATACTGATTTCCCCCATGGTAGCTCTTTGGGACCTGTCGAAGGCTTTCATGTTGATTGATCCTCTCTTATCTCGTGTATCCCTTTACCTAATTTCTTGAGTGTTATGAGCGGACAAATATTAAGACTAGAACCTCCATCGATCAAGATCCTTGTGATGAAGTTATCTTTGCATTGCTTGGTGATGTGCAATGCTTTGTTATGTCTCAATCCCTCAAGTGGTAAACTCGTCTTCATGAAAAGTAATTTTGTGACTTTTCAGTACCTGGCCCACCATGTTTTCCATTTCTCCACTGGTGATGTTGTTCGGCACGTATGCTTCGCTCAACACTTTTAGTAAAGTATTTCTGTGCGTCTCAGAATTATGCAGCAAAGAAAGAATGGATATATGTGCTGATGTCTTGTTCAGTTGGTCGATGACCGAATACTCCTTAGCCTGTATTTTCCTCCAAATATCAATAGAACCTGTTTCAATGAGGGGAGGGTGGTTGGCGGCTTATTTGCTTGACTCGGCCATATGGTTAGGGGTATAGACTCTACCATTTCTCGTCATACCCTGTGCTGTGATGGCTTCCTCGGGCCTATTTTTACCTTCCTTCTTGCCTCGGCTGTATAATCCCAAGGGATAACATCTGAATAGAAAGGTGGTGTGGTTCACATTGCTACTGGAATTGGCGTGGTCATTCTCACTTCAACTGGAGTGTATGTTAGGGGTGGCAAGACTACAACCTCGAGTGGTGCTGGTGCATTTGCTGGAGATACAAACTCAACTTCAATTGGCACTGGTGCCTTCACCTTTGTAGGTGGCACTGCTTCAAACTCAAATGGGATAGACATATTCACTTCGGCATTCTCAGATGGATGAATCTGGACTATGATCGGGTTGAGAGTGACCGCAGGTTTCTTTGGGTCATCGCCTTCTGCGATCAACCCGATTGACCCCTCGGGATCCCAATCATCATCTACTTAAATCATATGGATACCTCCATCCTTCTGGATTGGTAAAGGGTTATTGAGGACGTTCGGAGTGGGATCCTTTGCTACAATAATCTTGTTATCAATGAGGGTATGTATCTTATCTTTCAGAGATCGGCATTCTTCGATGGTGTGTCATTTCATGCCGGAATGGTATGCACAAGATTTGTTTGGGTTAACCCACTGAGAGGGATTCTCAGGGGTGGCAACAGGGATAGGTGTAACATAACCAGCAGCTTCGAGTTTTTCATACAACTGGTCGATGGGCTCGGCTATGGCGGTATATTGCTTTGGAGGGCGGCGATCAAAGTTATGGCGAGGCCTAGGGAAGTTTTGACGGGTAGGGGGTGAATGATAGTGAGGTGGCTGGGAATTATAGGTGTTGTAGACGGGAGCGGGTTGTGAATATCTAGGTGAGGTAGGTTGATATGTCGGTGGTGGACGTTGGTATGAAGGTGAGGGTGCTTGGTAGTTTGAGGTGGGCTGATATGTGAAGGGAGGTGTTGGGTAGACTTGGTATTTGGGTGGGGATTTGGCTTGTTGTGCAACCATAACGGCTCCCACGCCTCTCTTCTTAGACACACCACCGGACTGCAAAGCGTTGTTAGTGGCCTGCAAGGCTTTAAAATTTGTAACCATACCGTTCTTGATGCCTTCTTCAATTCGCTCTCCTAATTTGATAATGTCGGAGAACTTATGGCCTTCAACCATCATTAGCCGTTCATAATATTGTGGGTCTTGAGCTCAGACAAAGAACTTGTTCATCTATTCCTCCTCTAAAGCAGGTCTGACTTTAGCAACTTCCGACCTCCAACGAGTAGCATACTCACGAAAGGTTTCTGTTAGTTTCTTCTTCAAGTTCTAGATATAGGACACATCTGGTGCGTTCTCTGTATTGAATTTAAACCTGTCCATGAAGTCTGTTGCCATACCTACCCAGTTCGACCATTTCGTAGGGTCTTTGATGATGTACCAAGACAGTGCGTCTCCCTTCAGACTCCTCATGAACAGCTTCATGCGGATCCTTTCGTCTTTTCCTACGCCAACCAAGTTATCACAGTCGGTCCTCAGATGGACCCTCGGATCGTCAGTGCCATCAAACATCTCGAACTTTGGAGGTTTGTACCCCTCGGGTAGTTCAACATCAGGTTGTATGCAGAGATCTTCATAGTTCAAACCTTCAATTCCCTTGACTCCCTCGACACCCTGAACTCGGCTAGCCAGCTTTCTAAGTTCCTCATCCAGATTCTTGATAAGTAAGTCGTTCTCATCAGATTCGGAGGTATGTGAGATAGGAGGAATGAAGTGGGTCACAGTTTCCACATAGATGTGATTGTTGTAGGCATGAAAATGGTCTTTCATGGGGTTTTGTGGTTCGTGTATGGATGGTGGAGTGTTGTTGTGGCAAGTGTTGCATGGTGCAGGGAGAGTTTGGTGAGGTGCAGGGTGATTTGGTTGTTTTGGGATATTCTGTGGTGGTGTAGAGTTGACGTCAGGGACGCTGGGAGAAAATGACAGTTTAGCCAGATTCCGGACCTGATCGAGCTCCTCTTGAAACTTCAACAATTTCTGTTCCAATGGTGACATGTTCTCATGCAAAACCTGAATACCCCCTCCTTCAGTGGTCTCAACCTGTTCAACCGTATTGTCTTTCCTGATACCGTTGGATTCTGCCATCTGACTTTTGCCCTTGTTTCTACCTTTGGGAGGACTGAGAGGAGGAGTAGCTGGAGGCCCTTTGGATCTTGTGCGGTAGGCGGATGATGCCAGAATATGCGAACTGACCTTTGGGGAAGGTGATAATAACTAAAAGAGAAACAAAAATAAAAGGTAACTGAGTCAGTGAGGATTATAAAAAATATTGCAGAAATTAAGCACGTAATGCGGAAATGTAAAGCGTATCCTAAGTTGGGGACCTCTTTGTGCCCGAGGTAGGCCTAGAGACAAATTAATTTGGAGAACTTAAAATGCTAAATGCCTCATTTTATTGATAGAAAATAGACAAATCTTAATATGACTCTAAATATGCGAAAATAAAAAGCACTAATAGCCATCGGCCTTATTACATTAATGAAGAAAAAATAAGACGCACCTATCTATTTGGTTCTAGAAGGACCTTCCCCAGATTCGTCATTCTTGCTTCCCTCGATCAACTTTCCCAACTCGCGAAGTCCCAGCAGTAGGTAAGTTCTGGCTAAGTATCCCTCTTCAGCTCCCTCAGCCTTTTGGCAAGTCTCGATCCTTTTGATGAATTTCTCCTCCAGTTCAACTATGCCTTGATCCAAGTAACTCAACCTCTGGTTGGCGCTGAAAGCCAAGCCCTTCCATTCCTCGATCAACCTTTTGTTGGACTCATGTATCTTGTGGTGATCATCCTCACATTCACAGATCCTTTTGCGCAGTTGGTTGTACTTGACTTGTGCTTCAACCTTTTCGTCTATAACCCGGTGACCTCGAACGAACCCCGACTCGATTTGACCACCCAGATCTTCTTCTAACCAACCAAGATAGAAAGGAGTGCAACCGGCGTGATACCTGTTTGGCTCGATTGTGTCTTTTTCGAGCCTAATCCTGCAGTGCCATAGGTGCTGAGCTTGGCACTTGTGAGGGCTATCATCGTTCTGGAAGTCTGATCGAAGATGGCTTATTTTCTCAACCCTAGGTATAACCTGCCTTCTACCTGCTTCCCTCATAACTCGCAGAGGGACGTAAGGGTATGTCCCATTAGACCAATCAGTATCAGAAATGAAGTGTCTCAGGACCGAATGATGAACTCGTCTGTCGGAAACCACTCGAACATCCATTGAACCTGATCCTCGATTAAGTTACCAAATAATTCAACCCATCCTTCGACATTCTCTGGCTGAGCGAACATGTCGGGAATATAGTTCATTAGCTTTTGGTGATGGAAAGAGATATGGTCATCCCAAATCCTTCGATGGATGTCTTGTCAATATTCACCTTTTTGCAGATGTTCTATGAGCCAGAGTTGGAGTAATAAGTTGCAACCTTCGAAATGCCTTGCTCCTCGTTGACACATTTCTAGGGCCCGATACATATCTGCGATGATCATGGGCACAATGCTGAAATCCTGCCCGTCTATCCCTTCCATTAGCGTCTTAGTTACCATGGCCAACCTAGTATGGATTCTTTCCTTCTTCATTGGGAATACAATCAAACCCAAAAAACACACCATAAACACGAACACTCGCCGATGGATATGTCCTAGAGAGGTGATGGCAAACTCGTCTTGGTAGGTGCGGTACAATTTGCTGTGACCGTACCTTTCATATAAATAGTCGAAAGGGATGTATGAATCCTTCAGATACACCAATTTTGGATTCTTCTGCAAACCCATCATTTTAAGGAAACCCCTGCCCGTGCGGTTTTCAGGCATCAGCAACCCCAGAGATTCCTAAGCTAGGCCGGCTAATCCTCCTATCTCTTATAATAAAGGTGTCATTTCAAGATTCCCAAACGGAACACGGATCTATCGCAGTCCCAAAACAGAGTAGCAGCCTCTATCATCATTTTGTTTGGCTGGATATCTAGAAGAGATGGTAGATTGCCTAGATGTTTCCAGACAAGAGTTTTGTCACTAGAGTGGAGGTCCTCCCACCAATTCAGCAGCCTAGGGTGAATATTGGCGACCATACCGAATATGGGGACTTCATGCCTCATTTTCTGCAAAACAGACAAGGTTAGGCCCTTTACCCCCACCAGACTCGACTATTTAACACCAATAATTAGCAGGAAGCATTTAGTTCTCCAAATAAATGCACAGAGCGTGAGGGTGTCCGTTTGGGTTCCAGGGAAACCCAGTGGACTTTGGACGAGGCTGTCTTAAAGGCTATTGTGCGAACAATAAATTAACCTGGCTAAGTTTGACCATGATGGATGCAACAGTATAACGGAGTAAGGTTTCTATGGGGTTTTAGACTGGTACCCTTGAGCGGACAACTCAAGGGGGAAGGCACGGAACTGTCGACTGCACCGCTGATCGACTATTTTTACCGCAAATACGCCTTTCCGAATTTAAGAAGTAATAATACAGGAATAGCGCAACCACTCATTGTAAGCGTTGCTATAGTATTTTGTTTGGCACGAGTGGAGTATGAATATTGAGCATGATATGTAATAAATAAGCATTTAAACAGTTAGTCATGTATTTGCACGTTGAGAAAAGCGGTAAATACAACAGTTATGATTGAAAGCAATTACAAAAGAAAACAAAGAGACATGTTAGTTTTGCTCATGTGAAATAAATGCTTAAAAGAAATAAATGCGGCACGTAATAGGGAAGAGGAAAGGGTGCAAACATTTAAACAGAATTAAAGGTCCAAATTCACGAAACAATTTGCAATGGTAAAAGCCTAGGTAATCCCCAGCAGAGTCGCCATGCTGTCGCGCCCCCTTTTTCCCCATCTTAAAGCGGAGAGATCGGGTTTATGACATTTTGGATAACTCCTTTTGAAGTTTAACAAAGGGTTAAAAGGAAGAGTCTCCACCTAACGAATTTTATGGTGCGTTAGGCCACCTAGGTTAGTTAACTCATAAGACTAGTTTGTGTTACCAGAGATTGGGTAAGGGATTGAAGTTACCCTAAGGGGAAGGTATTAGGCACCCCTCAGGATCCACAACTGTGGTTCCCGGCCAAATGCTTTTTGTGAATTCGAACAGTAAGTAGATAACAAATAAGGCTCATATAAGAGGGGATTTCAGAAAAGTATTGAAGTTTATTAGAAAGTTGAAAGCAATCAACTTTCTATAGTATTTTGTTTGGCACGAGTGGAGTATGAATGTTGAGCATGATATGTAATAAATAAGCATTTAAACAGATAGTCATGTATTTGCACGTTGAGAAAAGCGGTAAATACAGCAGTTATGATTGAAAGCAATTACAAAAGAAAACAAAGAGACATGTTAATTTTGCTCATGTGAAATAAATGCTTAAAAGAAATAAATGCGGCACGTAATAGGGAAGAGTAAAGGGTGCAAACATTTAAACAGAATTAAGGGTCCAAATTCACGAAACAATTTGTAATGGTAAAAGCCTAGGTAATCCCCAGCAGAGTCGCCATGTTGTCGCGCCTCCTTTTTCCCGATCTTAAAGCGGAGAGATCGGGTTTATGACATTTTGGATAACTCCTTTTGAAGTTTAACAAAGGGTTAAAAGGAAGAGTCTCCACCTAACAATTTTTATGGTGCGTTAGGGCACCTAGGTTAGTTAACTCATAAGACTAGTTTGTGTTACCAGAGATTGGGTAAGGGATTGACGTTATCCCAAGGGGAAGGTATTAGGCACCCCTCAAGATCCACAACTGTGGTTCCCGGCCAAATGCTTTTTGTGAATTCGGACAGTAAGCAGATAACAAATAAGGCTCATATAAGAGGGGATTTCAGAAAAGTATTGAAGTTTATTAGAAATTTGAAAGCAATCAAAAGTAAATATTTGAGAAAAAGATGTCCTAGGTTTAAAGAAATATGGATCACATCAATGCAATACCCGATATGCAGAGCTACACGTGGTATTAACGCACCAGTCATCATATCCATATACTACCCTTTCCCACCCCGTGAGGGTATTTAAAACATGTGCTGGTCACGAACTCTATTGCGTGTTATTACCCGTCCCATCCTATCAGTCCTGGAGGAGGCTAGGACTACTATTCCTAAAAGGGAAAGTACTAGGCTGAACCCTTAGGTTAAAAGGACAAAATTCTAAGCGACAGGCAAGAACAGTTAGGACTCCAAACTGAGGGGAAACACATAGATGCAAATTCAAGTCTCAGATATCCCTCCACAAGTTACACGCATAATAAGCACGACTAAAACATAAGTAAGGTCTTTAACTTCAGATCATAAGACATGATGGCTACATGTGAATACAATAGCGGGACAAATTAATTACTGAATTTTAGCAGAAGAAATAACCTGGTCAGTTTTAAATTTCCATTAGCTAAGTTATGCACAGAGGAAAACAGTTTTCAGTTTTACAAATGTTGATACCTAAGGCTTGCCTAGGTGTGTGGAAATACTCCCGGAAATAGTGAATAGACAGAGTGAATATGTTTTAGACTTAGAGGTGATTAAACTAGTGTGGATGCAGTGCCCTATAAAACACGATATTTAAATGCATACAGGGTGTAGAATGATGCAAACCTATGCAAGATTTTCTAAATGCACAAAACGTTTTCAGAAATCAGAATCTATTATTTTTAGGGCCGAGTTTACTTATTAACGCATCCTTTTGACTCGAGATAGAACATACAGAAGCATAATTTTGATTAAGGTGCAGGACCTAGTACATGATTTCTAAATGTTCAATGCGGTCTGTTTTAAACACATGAATTTGGCATAGATAGCATGAACATGCTGATAATGGAAGCCCTAAGGTAGCATGGTCTCTAATGCAAATATTGACACTTAATGTTATTGCTTAACCTAAATAGGATCTCTAAATGGAGTAATTGTGAAAATGCAGAGGCGGTAATATTATAACAACCATTTTATAGTTATTTTAACTACGAATAGGATTTCTAAGTGGACATGAGTAGGGATGTGCAGCAATTATAACAGCCTTTTACTACGAACATGGTTAGTATGATGAGATGCTGAAATAAATAGACCTAAAGCATGGTATCTAATGCATGCATGGCAAGTATTCCTAAACATATAACTATTGCACACATAGATAAAATAAACCCTATAGGCATGTTCTCTACCCGTAATTATACTAAGCATGCATAACCCACCCATTTCACTATCCATCCCCAGAGTTATTTTTACAATTAATTATTTGTCACGACCCAAATCCCTAATTCAGGCCGCAATGGCGCCCAACAGCGGGGTTAGGCAAGCCGATATAACTTTCACTAGGTGATACCCTTCCCATTCGATCAACAGGTCAATGATTACCAGTTTATAACACTAACATGATGCTAGCCTTGAGTGAAAGTCAAGTCATAGTAGGTATAAAGCCGAAATAAAACATACATATAGATATACATCCCAAAACCCCAAAAATATAAATACCGCGTGTGTGCCAGGAGCTAGTGTCACG
>ML251643.1:26213-46751 GCA_005239495.1 Nicotiana undulata | reverse complement strand
GCTCAACGGGATCGGATATTCGCATCTCTCTTGATAGTCAAAGTTAGGATTTCATGTTTTATTATCCTCTTTTCTCATAATATCGCCATGGTGGAATAATTCAAGTACAGGAAGGATTTACAACCACCTTCGTTTCGCTCAATAGCTCAGGATTTAGATTTATCTCATTTACTCCATTCTCTTTATCAGTTACATCAGTAGTAACACAATTAATCAATTGATGAAATTCATAATTCTTATCTTGATAATATGTACATTTAATTCAAAGCTATCACAACTCCATTTGATCATATACCGACAAATAACTTGTACAAAGCATCAGATAATATCACACAAACAACTAGAACATGCTCGTGGGTCCTACGGCTACCCAACATACAGTATAGATGCCACGTACGGACTCTCGTCACGTGGTACGTACGCAACCCCCTCAACAATCACAATTAGCAACAAGGAGCCCAGGGGATGTTTCCCCCTTACAAAGTTTGGAAAGGAGACTCACCTGGACAAGTACTCCTCCGGTCTATGGACAAATCGACAAGACACACGAATCCTGCAATTACCTTCGATGGCTCGCAACTAGCCAAAAACACATAATTATATCAATTTAGGAAGAATCGAGGAGGGCTTATCAAAGATTTCCCTTAAAACACATTCTTGACGTACTTGAAATATTCAACTGGGCAAATATTGTTCTTCGCGTTCGCGGGCACCAGGACGCGTTCGCGAAGGGTTGGTGACACAGGCCTATGCGTTCGCGGTTGTGGGGCCGCGCACAGGGTAAACACACCTATCCCCAAGAACCCCTCTCTACTCTATGCGTTCGCATCCCTTCTAGTGCGTTCGCGTAGAGCTATTTTCCTTGTGCTCCGCGTTCGCACCTGGTGTGGTGCGTTCGCACTGTACTAACCAACCCCCTCCCCATCCTACACTATGCGTTCGCATAAGACAAACTCTCAGACACCAGCAACATCAATCACACATCAGATTTTTACCAAGTTTTGCACTCCGACACCTACCAGAAACTCACTCGAGCCCTCGAGGCTCAAAACCAAATATGCACAACACCTCAAAAATATCCTACAGACTTATTCGAGCAATTAAACCACCAAAATAACATCAAAAACAACGAATTAAATCTCAAAATCCATGAAAATCCTCAAAACTTCCAAAACTTCTAAATTTTGCATTTAAGGTCCGAATCACGTCAAACGAAGTCCGTTTTTCACCAAACTTCAGAGATAACACATATAAATCATATTGAAAATGTTCCGAGCTCCGGAACTATAATACGGTCCTGATATCGCAGGTTTCACATAGAATTTCATTTTAAAAAACCTTTATATTTTTCAGAAAATAAATTTCTTTAAAAATTCATTTATCGGACTTGGGACCTCGGAATTCGATTCCGGGCACACGCCCAAGTCCCGTATTTTCCTACGGGCCCTCTGGGACCGTCAAATCACGGTTCCGGGTCCGTTTACCAAAAATGTTGACCAAAGTCAACTTTACTCAAATTTTAACACAAAAAATATCATTTTCATCACTTTTTCACATAACGGCTTCCCGGTTACACGTTCGGGCTGCGCACGTAAATCGAGGTGAGATATAATGAGGTTCTCATGACCTCGGAATACAGATTTAGCTAGAAATACATGGGATGACCTTTTGGGTCATCATACCCTAAAGCCGCTATACAGCTTGAGAGCATATGGACTAAAATCACTATTCCATTTACTAATGTCATCTCCATTTGTAGCCAACAAATTCATAACCTTTATTCTTATCTCCTCTAACATCTTGATGATTGGCATATTTCTTCTTTTCAAAATCCATCCATTGAATGATTGAGTGAAATTGTTGTCAATGTAACAACCTGATCGGTCGTTTTGAGAGTTGTGGTCCCGTTCCCCCATTTACTATTCATTTTGTGCTTTACATCCATTATGTGAGTTACCCGGGTTAGTCCGTTTTGGGGCCAGAGAAATTTCGGTATGATTGACACTTTGGGTGGAAACTTAAGAATAGTTGACCGAATGTTTGACTTATGTGTATAAGAATAAGAATAAATAATTTGGTGGGAGGCCTTATGTGATGTGGGAATCTTGTTGTCCATTATTTTATGCAGTATAGAATGTGGAATAAGAATATATGAATTGGCAATGCATGTATTAATTTATTTAAAGACTCAAATGCCTATTTAAAGTAAGTAATACATTTATAACTATCTCTTCATTATTAATCAGTGGATAACAATCCTTTGTTATCAATCCTTGCAGAAACAATTTCGATTGTTTTTCACATAACTGTTTGTGGACCAAACGAATGTATTCTTGATTTCGATCTCCTGTTTGGAATTTTACCGGAATACCTATAGCATCTCAAAGATTTTTGCTTGCTTGATTTTTGCCAAATAAAGGGTTGTAGTATTAGTCGTTCTCTAGCCGAGGATCTATCGGAAATAGCCTCTCTACCCTTTCAGGGATAAGGGTAAGGTTGCGTACATCTTACCCTTCTCACACCCCTGAGAAACTATTGTGTTTGTTGCTGCTGTTGGTGTAAAGGGTTGTAGTCTTAGTGATGTTTGACTTAAATCCATGACTTATTTGATAGTTCAATTGTCTGATTTGTGATGTTCAGCCCCAATAGATGTCTTCTCCCACCTCCATCTTATTGCAATTTGCCCTATTGCTGTTTTGGTCTTCGGTTGTGACCCTAGTGGTGGAGGATGTGTGGGTTCAATTGGGTTTGGTGTGCTTTGAGTTCTGGTGGAGAGAAATCACTTTGCTATCGAGAGAAAATGAACATCATCACTGACAAACTTAAACATAGTCTAATTCCAGAGATAATCAGTATTAAGACAACCGTCAACTATTCTTGACTTGCATAAAACTAAAAGTACTATAATGTGTTCCAACTTCTACTGGTGCGGAATAATAAATGCAGTAAAGTAAAAATATAGAGATTTTTACGTGGAAAACACCTGGCTCAACAGGTAAAAAAACCACGACCTACTCCTCAGTAGGATTTTCACAAACTCTTCACTACAACTCTGAGCCAAATAACATTTA
Organism: Nicotiana undulata; assembly: GCA_005239495.1. Classification (NCBI taxonomy): domain Eukaryota; kingdom Viridiplantae; phylum Streptophyta; class Magnoliopsida; order Solanales; family Solanaceae; genus Nicotiana; species Nicotiana undulata. The sequence continues at coordinate 43,680 of ML251643.1, read as the reverse complement.
CAAAATAAACTCTTTTGTAAACTTAGGACTAACTCTAATCCATTTGTAGCAACCTAGCCTCTAGCTATTTGCGACAAGCTTCAAGTTAACTCTAACTTGAACAGTGTGTACCTATTACAATTGCTTCTAAGAAAGCTGAAAAGATATAATATTAAATCACCTACTACAACCAACTAGACTCAATAAACAAACAGATGAAACTGGTTCTTCTAGTTGATCAGTAGTCTTTGTGTCGCACAAGGATTCTGCTTGAAAAATATCTCTGGGAATTTTGCTTTCAATTCTTGTTTCACTTCTGCCTTTGTGCGAACTATTATTCCGTAGGAATACTTCAACATTATATATCGCCAGTAGTTGAGATGTTCTTGTTTAGTTCCAATGCAACTCTTCTTTGGTTAAAGAGTTTGTATTAAACTCAACTTCCTTCCTTTGTTACTATCATTGCTGAATTCAAACTCTATCCTCTTATCAATTTGCAACCTTTTTGCTTTAGGAGACAACCTCTTAGTTCCCAAACAATTCACATAACTTGTTATCTCCTACGCATGGACTCTTCGCGCGCCAATGAGTCTGTTTCACTATGATAGCCTGATGGACCTAGTTCAACTTGGTAGACATTTGTCAATCTTCAAAACCATACAGTGACTTGGGTCAACAGACTGATTCTCATGCTCAGCTGATCTGGTAGCCTTCTTTTGCACGGGAAGCTTCAGCGCAAAAATGGTGAATAAACTACCAAATTGAATATCAGAAAAATCCTATTCTACTTCTAAGAAACTCATAATGGTGAATAAAATTCCTGAAACATATTCCTCTAAGTGTTTATCTCAAACTGTGATACAAATATTAATGTAGTTTATCAACAAAAAAAGATTAATACATCATATATACCTACTTACTGATGAATATAAACTCTTGAATTCTAATAATCAAGTTCTTTAGTGCATCCTTCGAAAAATCTGGGTTTGCCCATATCTAAAATTTTATTTTCAAATATATCTATCACATATATAAGTAAAATAAGTGTCATCCTAAATGATAAATTAAAATTTAGCAATGTATTTACCTCACATTCCTTCTCTTCATCTACGCCTTGAATAGTATTGAAGTTAGGGTCCTAACAAATATAATTAAAAAAAAATTAGTTTGAAACAAGACTTAAAATATGCAACTTAAATAAATTATGATTTTGTGAGCAACGATCACATAGGGTGAAGGCATCTGAATGTGGAGCATGAGTATATTTCTTTTTCTTTATTAGTTGCTCCTCATCTATAAGCTTAACAACACTGTAAAGTTCATCTTGCATCTGAATGTTCGAGCTCTTGGCAATGACCTAAAACATGAATTTCTTTCAAGGATATTGTTCAACTCTACAAGATAGGGAGATTAGTCAACAGCTCCTAGAAGTAATTTTGTGTTGGAATTTTCTTAAAAGCAAATATGAATTTAATTTAGAAAAATACCTCAAGTAATCCTTCCTTCAATTCATTTGCAAGTCGCCTATGAGAAACATGGTTTTGCGGACCTAGAGCGCAACAATGATACAGATCCAGTACTATCCATAACCCTAAGCTGAAGTTAGTGGCGGACCCAATATTTTGTACAAGCGGGTTCAATCAAAAAATACGCCGATCGATTATACGAGTGTAACGGTATACACAATTTGTGTACAACTCCTTTTTGTTCTTGAGATCACTTAAGTCATTTATTTTTTGTTAAAAAGAGACCAGGAGAAATTTTAAAAAAATAACAAAGAAAATTTCGTCCGCTAAATTTTTAAAATTTATTTATAAATTAATAAAATTTATTTTAGAAAATTTAGCAATTTTAACCAAGAAGTATTTAACCTACTTAAAAATCATACAACAACTCTAAGAAATTTAATAACAAAGTTGTTACAAACAAAAGACACAGGAAAAAAGAGTTATAAACTAAATTAATTTATACAAATTACTAAAGAAAAAGATATTTACACCAAACTAAAATTTTGATTATAACACAAATAGTAATTTCAATATAAACTCAACTAAATTAGAATATTATAAGTAATTTCGAAAAAGCACTAGAACAAAAATTCATTTTGTAGAAAGGTTTAAATTTTTTAAAAGTAAAATAGAGTAGTTTAATAAGAATCAGTTTTATTGGATTTAAATAAAGAAGAGAAATAATAAAGAGAAGTAAGAAAACAAAGAGTCAAAGACAAAATAGGAAACATTAAGCCCTAACAATAGACAAAATAATATTTACGTTTCGCAAAAAATGTCATAGTTAGAGCCCGTTTGGACATAAGATCTTTTTATTTATTTTTCCGAAATTTTTTCACTTTTTCCGAAAACAACGTTTGGCCATAAATATTTTAATTTTTATTGGGAGATGAATTTTGGAATTTTTCAAAAATTTGAAAAACTTCAAAAAGTTATTTTTCAAAAATTTTACTCATATCACTCACGAAACTTAAAAAACAATCCAAAATTATAGTCATGTCCCAACACAACTCTAGTTTTCAAATATCATTTTCACTTTTAAAAAAGTTTCCACTTTTTTTAGAATTTTACAATTCTTATGTCCAAACACCCACTAAGTTCGCTGCTTTTGCAGAGGTCAAACTTTAGACCCTGGCCTTAATTACTTTGAACCTACTTGCCACTTTTCTATAACTTCTGAAGCGTCAAGAGGGTTCAGATATTATAATATTTATCAGTTTCATAATTTTCTAATGAAATTTCAAGGTAAAAATTAATTTATTATTCCAACGAAGAAGGTTCGACTGAATCCCCTTCTTACAAGGTGGGTCCGCCCATGCCTGAAGCTTGTACCTAAATAGATATTCGATTTGATATATAACTGTATGTTTTGATGGATTATGAAAATAAAGTTTCTGTTATAACATATTCACCACCGAGTAATATTCATTTTCACATTTTAAATTTGCCAACAATACATTTTGGCTTTTCTCTCCATGAGATGAGTCCAGTGCATTGGACCGATGGATATGTTTCCCAATTTATCCACTTTCTTTTGACGCTTCTTGCCGCTTACATACGACCACCCTCTTTCAATTTTTGAATTTTCAACAGCAACAATCCAACGGGGACCTTCATGTTTAATATATTAATGCAGCTTGTGATATTGAAATTGAGGATAGCATATTTGTGTAAAGAGAAAACTTAAATTAGGCATACTTTAAATTAGGCATATTTCATTCATCAAAAACCAAAATGGCAACTGAGAGATAATGTTTTGGTAAATATTCAAGTTATTTACATATAACTTCCTAACTAAAGAGATTGAAGAATATAGTTAAACCAAGTAAATTATTAGAATGAAGAAGCAAAACAGTTAGAACATAAAGTGTAATCTTTGTGAAGAAAAAAAACAGTTAGAACATAACGACAAAATAGTTACAATAATGCGTATATTTAAATGTAAGAAAGTGCTACTGTCTTATTTATCCTAATTGTCAAATTTCTTTGAATTGTTGTTTGACTGGTCAAAAGAGGCTATAAAACTCCTCTCAATTATTCCCGCCTCATTCAAGAACAAAGAAACCGTCTCTCAAGAAATCTTCTGCATTCAACTCACTATTGCAAACTGAATCAAGGTGAGTTATATTCTTCCAATTTATTTTTCCTATATCAGCGTATTTAAACGAGGAAGGACTAGATCTTTTAGGACCCCAGTTGGTGGCAATGTGATAAATTTTGAACAAATTTTAGAACAAGTGTTGAGTATGTTCTGTTAATTCCATCAATCCAGCTGCCCTAATCGCTGGTTTATTATCCTGGCTATTTGCCAATTATTAGATGTAGGACATGTGAAATGAGTATCTCATCACGCCGACACTGGTTCAGACGATTTCATCTGCTTCGCAGTACCATTCTTGCTCTGGATTTGTATCCTACTCCTGTTTCAGCGTTACTCAATTTCATGTAAGTATCACAATACATTAAATATTTTGATAAAGAATCACGATACTTCTCACCTTGCATAACCCCCTCTCCCTCTCGATCAAAAATCAAAAGAAACTCAAAAGCCCCCTCTAATTAATCTTAATTTCTTAAAATTTGGTTTATAGTTAGATGTTGAATAAACAAGGTTTATAGTTGAGGATGAAGAAGTGTATGAGCAAGATAGAATGCTAAGGAGTTCAAATATTTCTGCGTCAAGGACCGCTATTTCTTTTCCTTTCGTAAATCCCCTTTTCTTATTAAACAATATATTTTTCTTGTTTAGTGGCGGGGATTTTCACACTTAAACTAAAATCGAGATGCTTAGTTTTTTCCTTGTACTACTTTTTGTAATCTTTTAAAGGTTTTAGAATACTACGAATCAGCAAAAACTAGATCAAAACCTACAAGAAGTCATAAAAAACATAACATAGTTAACATAGTCATCAAGAAGCTGCTCACTGCCTTTCTTGATGAAACCAACTCGAGTTCCAGATTGGCTTCGTCATTACCTCTACGTAAAATGATACAAACATACATTGTATTCTCAGATTTGGCTGGATTTCGAATGGAAAATACAGAGTAAATACACTGTATTCTTCGATCTGGCTAGATTTTAGTTCGTCTCTGGTGACAAAGCCTCATTCTCAGATCGTCGAATTTTCAAATGATAAATACAGTATATATAGATGTATTCTTGGATTTGGTCGAATTTTTGTTCATCTCCATTTTGGGTATATATATAGTGTGACAATGGTTTGCTTGTGCCATCTCTGACGAACTTTCTTCTTATCTCGGCCTGTATACGTTGAGAATGTAGTTGTATTTGACTTTATTTATCGATGTTGCTTTTTGATAAAGTGTATGATTGAACTATTTAATAATTGTATTCTGGTTTCACATTTAATGCATTTTTCTAGATTGTATCCAAAATACAGTCATTATGTGCGAACGACTACAGTTAATACAGTTTTCATCAAAGTCGTATTAATAGATACAACCATAATATGCGAACAAATACATTTGATACAGTTTTTTCATCAAAATTGTATTCATTGATGCAGTCTAGCAACATATTGATACAGTGTAATTTGAGTTTGGTTATATGCGTTTGATATGGCGAAAATGATACATTACTAGGGCAATTGGGCATATTGTTGCTACGCGGAGTAATTAGCTATCAAACGGCGAAAATGATACATCACTACGGCAATTAGGCATATTGTTGCTACGCGGAGTAATTAGCTATCAAACTATAGTCATCTTTGAAAGTTCCCTTGTGTTGAGGCCGTGCGAGTTGCAGGCTTATCGAGGTGACGATTTATGGGAACTTTTGCATCTATACTCGGTTTTGGGGTCACGATTGAACTTACACCCACTTTGCAAAAGAGTTGCAAGCGTACCCACTTTAAGATCAACTTCAAACTTATCGGGTCTGAAGTTAAAAAAAATAGTCTGAAGTGAAAAAGTTGCGCTTCAAATGCACTTAAGGGCAAATAGGTCTGAAGTGCAACCAATGGTTTCATGCACTTAAGGCTAATAAGTCTGAAGTGAAAAATTGCACTTCAGAAGCACTAAGTCTGAAGTGAAAAATTGCACTTCAGATGCACTTAAGGCCAAAAAGTGAAGTGCAACAAACGTTTTCATTCACTTAAGACCATTAAGTCTGAAGTGAAAATTTGTACTTCAGATGCACTTAAGGCCAAATAGGTCTGAAGTGTAACCAATGGTTTCATGCACTTAAGGCCAATAAGTTTGAAGTGAAAAATTGCACTTCAGATGCACTTAAGGCCAAAAGGTCTGAAGTGCAACAAACGTTTTGCTACACCTAAGGCCAATAAGTCTGAAGTGGAAATTACACTTCAGATGCACTTAAAGCCAAAATGTTTGAAGTGCAACAAACGTTTTGCTACACTTAAGGCCAATAAGTCTGAAGTTAAAATTTGCACTTCAGATGCACTGAAGGCCAAAAGGTCTGAAGCGCAACCAATGTTTTTATGCACTTAAGGCCAAAAGGCCTGAAGTGCGAATTGCCCAGGAACGGAAATTTGTTCTTCGAATTATAACAATCCAATATACGATTTAATACCTAAATCTACTCCAAATGAGCTTAAATTTGAAACATATCCTCCAAATATCATCAGGACAAAACTTCAATCATCAATTTGTCAAAACAACAATAAGTCTAATAAACTCATTTTGTAATTAAGAAAAAGAAGAAGAAAAAACCTTAAGCAATAGTAAAAATAAAGCGTCATAACATCTCACCATTGCAAAATATCATAAACTACACTAAAATATATTCACAACCACCATATAAAATCATTGTCACCCGAAGATGAAGAAGGAAGCGGAGGAGGAGGAGGAGGAGGCATGAAGTTGTTTCAAAAGTGGATAGAAGTTAAAACTTTTTTAAAAGTGGGTATAGGTTAAATAGGGGCGACCAAATAGGGGGCCCATGCAATTTTTACCGATTTATGTTGTAGGCCCACTTGCAAATCGAGTCCAAGCCAAATTGGAACCTTTTTTAAAGCAAATATCTATACTATATTGAAAGCACGAAAGCCCTTAGTGAAATGTCGTTCTCTTTTTTTACCCTCTAAAATATATTTTACAATGGACGCAATTGTAATTTAAGTTATTTTTTGGACACTTAAATCTCCTAAATTTTTATTATTAAATATTTTCTTGTTAAACTAAAGAACTCCTAATTTTTAGCCTTTAGCCATTTTAACATTTTGGTTAAATAACAAGCGTGTGTACTAATATTTGCCTAGAATGATAGACTAGAATTTAAAACTAACCTTTTTCTTTTTCTTTTCAAACTTGATCTTTATCATAAAAAAATCAAATATTATTAGAAACACTTCATTTAATAGCCATTTAATTACTTTTTAGTATTTAGGAGTTTAAAACTAATTAAAATTTACATATTAATTTATTTCTCATTTGAACTATGTAGAAAGTTATAATACTATAGCTTTATTAGATTTCACTTTGTATATGTCTTACACTTAAATTATATATAAATGATAAAATAGATAAAGAAAAAATAAAGATTTAAGAAAGAAGAGGTACGGGTTCATTAGCTAAATATGAGATCAATAATGACATAAGAATAACAAGATTATTTATGAGATCTTTTAATTTTTAATCCATGATACATTTAGCTAAATAAGCGTAGGTTCATTAACTAGCTTTCAATAGTATATTCTCCTACTAGCTTGCTTAATTTTTTTTAATATCCTTTTATGTTTATTATTGTACTTTGATTTTGAGTTTATTTAAAGTTTGTTAGTTGCCTGCTTATATATTGTAAGTTGTATCCTTCAAGATTCTTTAGATTTTCAAGCTTGTCGTGAAATTAAAATTAAAAAAAATTACAATACTGGAACAAATGTTAAGTTGCATTATTGATGATTAAGGACTTCTGAGATAATTTTTTCAATTATTGAGTTAGTTATACATCACCAATAGTCATGACCACCTTTAGGAACTGACATTTTTATTTAATAACTCAAAACTATTCTTTTTAAAATTTATACTCGTTATGATAGGATTGCACGTACCCTAAAACTAGTCATGAATAATTTTCCAAATAAAAAGTTCACATGGATAACGAGTTCACCAATCACTCCTCTTTATACATGGTGTGGCTGAGTAAAAGTTTAGATAGGACGTCATTGCCCTTTCTAAATATATCTAGTAATAATTAAGGATATATTTTAGTAAACTTATTAGTTATTATACGACAAATAGTACAGTAGATTCAAATATCGCATCAACAATACAATACCGTGTGAAACGATACATTATGAAACGAACAAGCCGAAAGATATTATTCTTTTCCCTTAGATTTCTCAGCCAAAAGGGAATCATATTCATTTTTCATACTTTGATATTTTTCAGTCAATTTTCTGAAAGCATCTTTCTTCTCTTCTGAAATTTCCTTTTTTTCAAATTGAAGCTTCATTTCTTCTTTCTTTTTCTTTAGCTCATTGATGATTGTTATCTTCTCATCATGCTCTTTCTGTAGTTTTGCAAGCTCTGACTTCTTCTTTTTACCTGCATACGTACCAACATTACAAGACATATTTATTTTTTCACGAGTGAGGTATCGGGAGGGTAGTGTGTACGCAGACCTTACCCTATCTCGAGCGACAGAAAGGATGTTTCCGATAACATTCTTTTACGAGTCTTGGCCAAAAATAAAAGCTAACTTTTTATTAGTCAATGTCAAATTAAGTCTATATAAGCATTTCAATAGGTTAAACAATTGTCGTGGTTCAAACCGGGGCCGGAGCCAGAATTTTCGTTAAGGAGAGTTAAAATATATAAAAGTAAATGTACCAGAAAATTAAGGAAAGTCAATACATAGTATATATACATATAATTTATTTTTTCCCTACCTACACATGCATTGCTACTTAGTGACTATTATGTTCGGACTTTTTGCCACTTAATTGAGCGCACTGTGACTAAATAATCCACCAAGTATCTGCTATTTTTCACCAGCATAGGTACCAATATTCATGTCCATCAATAGTTAGACAGATTAATTTGTTGTACATGATCCTTGATTTGATAAAGTCTCATTTCTATTCTAAGTTTGTTATCAATAAAAGAAATCTGGATGGAAGATAAAAATAAATTCATATAGAACATAAATACCTGAAAAATTGAATGAGCTGTTGCCATCCTCCATAATTTCAAAATAATTTCTGCTAATACTGAAAATCGTGTGGATATTAAGAATCCTGTTTTTATTTAAATATTCATTAGTTGGTCATGCAAACATTACAGTTAAGTAACTTACGTATATTGGTGGAAGATAATAGATAACTCGTGAAATTAATTAAGGTGAGTATAAATTGAATCGTACACTACAATTATAAAATTAAAGAAAGTATCTTACCTCTGGTGTCAACTTTTTAAGCCACCTTGTGTTCCACTTTTACGAACTCAAACTATTAACTATGAGAATCCTTTTATAAGTCAATTGGTCACAAGCTTGTACAATTCTGCAGAAAGAATACGACAATTCTATGTCTAAATAAAACAATAAATAAATAGATTAGGTTTTTCAAAGTGTAGTCTTGTTCTATACGATTTTCTGTGGTCAATTTGACTAAATTTCAGAGTTATATCTGAACACCATCGATTAGTAATTATATGAAAAATGCTTACATATATTATTATTTCTTTAAGTTTTCACCCAATGTCCGCCCGGTACCTCCGTTGAAGTTCCAAATTCGCGTCAGAAAGTCCCATATTGCGGGTAAAGGAAGAAGAGTTGAGGACCATTAATTGATGAGATTAGAACCCAATAGCTATGTGTAGGGGTATACATGGACCGAGTTGGTTCCGTTTTTATCAAAATCGAACCAAACCAACTATATCGGTTTGGATTGGTTCGGTGTTCTCGGATTTTTCGAATTTTCGGGTTTTTATTACTTAATTATTAAGTAAATAAATATATATAATAAAAATATAAAAAATTGATAAACGTATTATCGATTAAAATATTCTTATGGGATAATTCTATTAGTAACACATATAGTTATTTTTTTAGTTGTTTGACAATAATTTTTCGATGATGTACACTTTCAGGTTAATCGGATTTTAGGTCAATGAATATGGAGCACTTCATATTCTATTAAAATTTATATCCAGCAAGAGAATTCCTATTTTTAGACTCTTTTTTTTTTTACAGAAAACTCTATATAAAATCTTAAAAGTATATATAAAAATTATATATTTATATATCGGGTTGGTTCAGATATTTTTACTCAGTACCAAACTAAATCGGATTTAAAAATCAATTTAATTTGACTTTTTAGTTTGGTGCGTTTTTCAATTCGATTTGTACGCCCTACGTACGTGCTATCAGATAAAATCACAGGCATTATGTTACAAGACAAATCTCACAAGATCGTTTTTGTTTGGCTCTCTGAGTATGAAAAATGATAATTATATAGGAACAAATGGAGTAAATTAAAGGGTAAACAAAGTTTTTTCTTAGAACAATAGAAACGATTATGTCTCAATCACACGTAGGGGTTGAGATATAAATTATCCATATCTGTTTTGCTCTATTTTTAACCTTTTATTTATAATTTTAGAAGTGTAACGTGTGTCAATTTAATATTATAAATCGACAAATTTTATAATGGTAGTCAACCTACCATAACCTTTATTTTTATATAGGTTTATAATTGACAATATGAACAAGCTCACGTGAAGTTATGATCGAATATTTGATGAATAAACAAAAAATGGATTTATTTGTTTTATTTTACGTACAAGTACAGAAAATCTTCCTTTGGATGGAAATAATATCCATGTCGTAGATTTCAGTACAAAGATTTGCTCTGCCATATACATGAAAATGTGAAGTCTTGTGACTCATCATAATATGGTAATGGGAATAAGAATATCACAGTTCAGTGCTATCGACAAATTTTACATATTTCCAAGAACGTTTCCAACAACAATAATAATAACAAACATAATTGTATAATTTCATTTATGGGGTATGAGGAGGATAGTATATATGTTACTCCTATCTTGTAAAGGTAGAAAGGTTGTTTCCGATAGATCATCGGCTCAAGGAAAAAGAGAAAAATAACATTACTGAAAAGGAAATTCAGTACTCAATAAAGAAGCCATGAAAAGAGATATACTATCAACAACAAGATAATAGGAAAACCGAAGCAAAAGAAACAACATGTGATAATAGAAATCTAAGACAAAGAAATACGAGACTATTACTACTACTATTACATGACTGAAAAGAAGAATCTTCTATTACTTCCTAACTGACAACCCTAATTCTCGACTTCCACGATCTCCTATATGTTGGGAATAAACCCCCATTAGAAATATTATTCACGGTAATAACAGCGGAAAAATAATGTAACACCGAGATACGATAATCAACAATAATAAAAGAGTGACAATGACACCAAGATTTTTACATGAAAAATCCTTATGAATAAGGGGGAAAACCACGACCCCGAGAGGAGCAACTGATATCACTATAGTAAGAAATTTTATACTTTGTAGTCCCGAGTAAAATACTACAAAAATCACTACAATACTCAAAAGAAATAACTCTCTTTTGATATTCCCACCTCACTACAATATCGTTCACACTCTCTATTTTTCTTCACAGACTATTTTCTTATACCCTGTCTGTGATACCTCACTCTTTCTTTCTCTCTTTGTTGGTGTGTCAAATGAGAAGTTGAAGCCTTCCTTTTATAGGAAGAGTGACCGTCCACTCCAACCAATCAAACTGATTGGTTTGCAAATTATTGTTGCAACTTGCCGATTTGCTTCCAAATCTGATTTGCTATCAGATTTTTGTTTCCTTCTTTTGTTTTCTTGATGGGGATGGACCCCACAATCTCCCCCTCCAGACCCATCCACCTGAAGGAGGTAGCACTGGACTTCTAACTTGAGTGCATGCCGACAAGTTCTTTGCACAACTCGAACTTGTCTCTTGGTACCACCTTGGTCAGCATATCTGCAGGATTCTCACTTGTAGAAATCTTCAAGATTTTTAGAGATTCATTCTCTACCATTTCTCGAATCCAGTGATATCTTACGTCGATGTGTTTGGTCCTTGCATGGTACATGAAGTTCTTGCTAAGATCTATTGCACTTTGACTGTCACAATAGACGGCATACTCCTTCTGATGCAATCCAAGCTCTTGAAGGAATCGTTCCAGCCATATCATCTCCTTTCCAGCTTCTATAGCGGCAATGTACTCCGCTTCAGCTGTAGAGAGTGTGACACACTTCTGCAACCTCGACTGCTATGATATAGCTCCCCTTGAAAATGTAACCAAATATCCAGTAGTGGATTTTCTGTTATCATTGTCACCTACCATATATGCATCTGTATAGCCTTTCAAGATTGGATCAGATCCTCCAAAGCACCAACAATCTCTCGTGGTACCTCTCATTGCATACATCAAACTTCTGACTGCAGAATAATAAGGAACTTTGGTCATGCTCTCCTTTTCCTCCATTGTTGTAGGACACGTCTTCTTGCTCAACTTCATATGACTAGCAAGAGGTTTGCTGACTGGCTTGGCATTCTTCATGTTGAAGCGTTCCAGTACAAGTTCAATGTACTTCTCCTGAGACAACCACAACTTTCTGCTTGTTCGCTCTCGAACAATCTTCATTCCCAGAATTTGTTGTGCTGGGCCCAAGTCCTTCATGTCAAAGGACTTAGATAAGTCTCCCTTCAACTTGGAAATCAGCTCCTTGTCTTGTCCTACAATCAACATGTCATCCACATATAACAACAATATAATAAAATTGTTATCAGAAAATCTTTTGAAGTATACACATGGATCAGAATATGTCTTTATGTAAGTTTGACTTTTCATGAATGAGTCAAACTTCGTGTACCATTGCCTTGGTGCCTGCTTCAACCCATAAAGACTCTTATTCAGTTTGCACACCATGTGTTTCCTTACAGCTACTTCAAATCCTTCTGGTTGCTCCATGTAGATCTCCTCTTCCAAATCTCCGTGAAGAAATGCAGTTTCCACATCCAACTGCTCCACTTCAAGATCTAGGCTAGCTGCTAAGCTCAAGATTGTACGAATAGAAGTCATTTTGACAACAGGTGAGAAAATTTCATCAAAATTAATACCTTTCTTCTAATCGAAGCCTTTAACTAACAATCGAGCTTTGTATCTGACCAGCTTGCCATTTCCATCTTTCTTGAGTTTAAAGACCAACTTACATTTTAGTGGTCTTTTACCCTTTGGAAGTTCAACCAGCTTGTACGTGCCATTTTTCTGTAGAAATTCCATCTCTTCTTGCATAGATTTAATCCACTGGTTCTTTTCTGGATGGGACATCACCTCTTAAGACTTTCTGGCTCCCCTCATCACTGATGAGAACATACTCCGTGGAAGGGTACCTGCATGAATCTACCCTTGACCTCTCAGATCTCCTCAGAGGTTGAGGTTGTTCTTCTTCCTGAGTGGGATACTCCACTTGGTCGACATCATCATCAAGTTGCTCCCCCTACTCAGTAACCTCACCAGGTGTCTCCCCCTGCTCGGCAACCTCGTCGGTCGGACTTTCTGCACTTGTGGGATAGTTAGAAGAATAAGGAATGGTAACAAGGTTAGGGATTGTACCATTCTTTGTCTTCTCTGAATGATCATCTACAACTCCAACTTCACTTTCTCGGAAGATTGCATCTCTACTTATAATGACCTTTTTCTTTACAGGATCCCAAAATCTGTACCCGAACTCTTCATCTCCGTATCTGATGAATATGCAGGGAACAGATTTATCATCCAGTTTTTTTCTCTGCTCCTTTGGTACATGTGCAAAAGCTCTGCAACCGAACACCTTTAGATGTGAGTAGGACACCTCCTTGTTAGTCCAAACTCTCTTTGTGATGTCAAACTCCAATGGAACTGATGGACTCCTCTTGATTAGGTAACAGGCTGTCTGAACTGCTTCACCCCAGAATGACTTAGGCAGTTTAGCCATTCTGAGCATGCTTCTCACCTTCTCAACAATGGTGTGGTTCATCCTCTCGGCGACACCATTGTGCTGTGGGGTTCCAGGAACTGTCTTTTCATGTCTGATCCCATGACTTGAATAGTACTCTTCAAATTCCCTTTTTCAGGACCCGAGGACGGGGGGATCCTTGGGAGTGGACGTGAGGACAAGGGGCTCCCCCTTATTCCCGACATGCTATGGTACCCCGGAGTGGGTAGGAGCTCCTACTACAGGTATGGCGCTAGCTAAGCTTGTAATTACTGTAGCTCCCCAAAAGCTCCTAAGGAAACTCATCAAGTAGGTCTTTCGAGTCTTTCAAGTACTAGCGAAGCTTTAATTGAAGACCTTTCAGTGCCCTTTCGTTTGTTCCCCTGGGTACCTTCTCCGCACTTTGAAGTTTACTCACCTACATTGTCATTTCGGAGACGCTTTAGTTTTTGACCCGTCTCCCTTTCCACCAGAGCATGAAACTTCTGAAAAACTTGAAACACGTGATCTTTGGTTTTCAAAATATAAACCCACAATTTTCGTGAAGTATCATCAATAAAAGTAACAAAATATTTGTTACCGCCCATCGATTCAATTTCTATTGGACCACAAACATCAGAATATACCAAATCAAGTATATCCAATTTTCTTTCAGAAATGAGACTCTATGCTGCTTACCAAATAAACAGTAGTCACAAGGTTTTACCATGAGTGATTTTATGGCAAGAAAATGCAATCCCTTCTCGCTCATATGACCCGTTCTTTTGTGCCACAAATCTGCAGAAATCTCACCTTGTGTCGCGTTCAATTCACCTCGACATATTTCTGCATTTGTCATGTACAACATGCCACGAGAAACTCCTTTTGCAATCACCAATGATCCCTTGGTGAGTCTCCACTTTTTATTTGCAAAATAGTTCTCGTATCCATCTCGGTCTAAAGCAATTCCCGAGATCAAGTTCATCCGCAAATCAGGTACATGCCACACGTCTTTTAGAACCAATGTGCATCCGACATTTGTCTTGATACAAATGTCACCAATCCACGCAATCTTTGAGTAACTTGTGTTACCATTCTCACAGTGCCGAAATCACATGCTACATATCTGCAAAAAGGATCTCTTACCGGTGTAGCATGGTAAGATGTTGTTGTGTCAACCACCCATTTCGACTCTGGACTTGCCAAATGCATGCATTCCTCTTCATCATTTATGAAGTGAACAACATTATCATTGTTTTGCACCACGGCAGTTGTGTTGTCGTCATTCTTCTGGCCACTGGTTTCACCTTTGCCCTTACTTAGATTTGGTCAATCTCTTTTGAAGTGATTTGGTTGATCGCAATTTTTGGCTTTTGATTTGGATTGGTTCTTGGACTTCCCACGACCTCCGGATCTACCATAGTTTCTCAAACTCCTTTGATAACTCCTGCCTCTGCCTTCTGTGATAAAAGCATGTCCTTGATTTTCAGGCTTCTTTCTCATCTTCTCATTGAGTAGAAGAGCCTATGTGACATCTTTCAACTCAATGGTAGTTTTACCGTGCAGGATGGTTGTTGCCAGATTATCGTATGAAGATGGCAACGAGTTCAATGGCAAGATGGCTTTATCTTATTCCTCGATTTTCACTCGGAGATTGGCAAGTTGTGTGATTAGTTCGTTAAACACATATAAATGTGACAAAAAATTCGTACCTTCACCCATGTGTAGGGCGTACAACTGCTTCTTCAGGTACAATTTATTTGTCAGCGTTTTGGACATGTATAGGATTTCCAACATTTTCCAAATGCCACGTGCGGTGTCTTCATCAACGATGTTATTTACCACATCATCTGATAAGTGCAACCTGATTGCACTAGCAGCTCTTTCATCTAAGTCAGCCAAATCCTCAGCTTTCATGGTATCGGGATTTTTGGCATCAACATCTAGTACCTTGTGTAATCCTTGTTGGATGAGCAAATCCCTCATCCTTATTTGCCATGTTGAGAAATCGTTATCTCCGTTAAATTTTGCTACCTCGTACTTTACTCCGGATATTTTTATTTTTGACCGAGTATAGTACTATCGACAGTAAATAGTATTTTTGTGAACGAGCAGAACCTGTGCTCTGATACTAGTTGTTGGGAATAAACCCCCCACAGAAATAATATTCACGGTAATAACAACAGAAAAATAATGTAGCACCGAGATACGATAATCAACAATAATAAAAGAGTGACCATGACACCAAGATTTTTACGAGGAAAACCCTTATGAATAAGGGGGAAAAAACCACGACCCCGAGATGAGCAACTGATATCACCATAGTAAGGAATTTTACACTTTGTAGGCCCGAATTAAATACTACAAAGACCACTACAATACTCAAAAGAAATAACCCTCTTTTGATATTCCCACATCACTACAAAATCGCTCATACTCTCTATTTTTTTTCACAGACTATTTTCTTATACCATGTCAGTGATACCTCACTCTTTCTTTCTCTCTTTGTTGGTGTGTCGAATGAGAAGCTGAAGCCTTCCTTTTATAGGAAGAGTGATCGTCCATTCCAACCAATCAAATTGATTGGTTTGCAAATTATTGTTCCAACTTGCCGATTTGCTTCCAAATCTGATTTGCTATCAGATTTTTGTTTCCTTCTTTTGTTTCCTTGATGGGGATGGACCCCACACTATCCATGATCATGCGAAGAACGATTCCTTTCCGGAAAATAAATTAAGCACTTATGTTTGTGCGTATGCATAAATATATAATATTATCATCACGCGATAAGATGATTGACATGCCATCATACATGACCATAGGTTATATGTTCGAGTTTTGAAAATGAAGAATCTTTCGTTAAGAACTACTTTATCTCATTTAATTTGTGGAGTTACCCGATTCAAATCTAAATCAACATGGTGAACTTCAGATGCCTAATGATTATATGGAAAAAATAATAATATTGTGTGCAATTAACTCTTATAAACAAGTTCAATAAAGATATCTATATAAATGAAGTGCACGATTAGCTACTAATTAGAGTTGTGTTTACTTTTAAGCTATGGTTTAAAATGTATTTACTATTTAGTCAGTGTTTTAATAATTTTTGTATCCGTCCGGACGAATATACCCATGTGATAGACATGATGTCCTTAACTTTATGAGTGTTGTGTAAATATTAAGGACAAAATATCGTGAATTAGCACCTTCTGTTTTAAACTTTAGGACATCTTGTCCTTATCTTCATATGTGCAGTGTAAATGTTAAGGATATGGTGTCCTTAATTTCACGAGTGTTGTATAAATATTAAGGATAAAATATCTTGTAGTTGCACCTTATGTTGTTAAACTTTAGGACATCATGTCCTTAACTTCATATGTGCAGTGCAAATGTTAAGGAATTGGTGTCCTTAACTTAATGTGTGCAGTGTAAATGTTATGGACATAGTCCTTAACTTCATGAGTGTGTCCAATATTTGCACCTTCTGTTGTTAAACTTTAGGACATCATGCCATTAACTTCACGAGTGCTTTGTAAATATTAAGGACTTTAAGGACACTATGTCCTTAATATTTACACAACCATGAAGAAACGGTAAAACTATCTTTTCGTATTAATTTTAATAAAATGTTTCCTATTTTTGTTCGATTTGATAAATATCGAATAAAAACTAAATACCACGTTACAAATAGCTACCCCATGTCATTTCTACAAAAACAAGTTCAATGTCTACCAACAGGCAATAGTGGTCCAAAACCTTATAAGATTGTGGTCCAAGTCAATCTGGGTAGGAAAAAGCCCAAATTATTATTTATTGCCTAAGGTTCAAAGCAAAAAATCTAATTAAAAAGATATTGTGAAACATGATTCAAATATGCGGCTGATTATTTGTCAAAAAGCAAGTCATTGGAAAAAAAAAAAGGAAAAGAAAAAGTGAAAAGTGGATAGTTTTTCAAATTTAAGGGGAAAAAACGTGTTTTCCACCCCCCCCCCCCCCCCCCCCCCCAA
>ML251643.1:4594-20936 GCA_005239495.1 Nicotiana undulata | reverse complement strand
GGATGAAAAGGAAAGGGGGGGGGGGGGGGGGGGGGGGTACCCTCTCTGATACCATTCAAATTTTGTGTCAGTAGCCATGTGATAGTATGGCCCTTCAACCCTCATGTCCAACTAAAAGAAACCACAAAATGAGACAAAAGAGTCCCCCCTTAAAGTAGCCTTTGATAGCACAAAAGAACACACCTTTTTTAACCCCACCAATTTCCCTTCAACCCCCCTCCCCCCAACCAACCCTCCCCAAGGAGTAGTATCCGGACCAACTTGTGTGCACTTCCATTATTTCATCTATCTCGTCTTCTACCAGCACAAGTATCGAATAACTCTCAACACCAAGAGTGTTAGATGGAAAGAAATTGCCCACCTTTGTTGTCGCTGCTGAAATTTGAACTCTGATCTCCTATAGTTTCACTCACCTAATTGACCGTTAGGCACAACCTTGGATACCCCTTTCTTCCCTGGTTTCCTTTTCCAAGTATAATCCCTCTACTCATAATAAATGATAAAGAAAAGGCAAACAAAGATCTTTGCGATCTACATGCAAAGTATTCACACTTTCATTTCCCTTTTGAGTACCTAGTTCCTATGTTGCGTGTTGGATCCTCCAAAAGTTATGCATTTATGGAGAATCCAACACGGGTGCGACAGCATATTTGGAAAGTCCGCAGAATATAGTAAATGATAGTAGTATCACCTCATTCTTGAAAATATTGGAAGCTAAATCTAGAACCCCACTTAGCAGAAAGTGATGATCTAAAAGGCATTTTTCATATTTCAACTTTAATTTTTACATGATAGCAAGTTAACAACAGTAAAAAAACAAAGGAAAGAGAGGAAACTACTATCATAACTAAGGGTTACTACTAGCCTGCCTTTGATTTTTTTGCTATTGTTCAAAGTGTGGTCCAGCACACAACTACAAAAGAGGGTACAAAATAAACACAGAGAGAGACCCCACTCCCATTAATCAGTTCATCTGTCCTTTACGTATACATTATGTATTTGTTGTAAGTAGTATGGTATTGATGATGACAACAATCTTGAGGAGATCTTCCTTACCAATCTTTACTTCTGTTGTTGCTATACTTTGGCTATACAGCTAGAGGACTTTTACTTCTTGTATATGGTACTACTCAAATTTTTCTGCATAAACAAACACAAACAGAAGCTAATTCAGAACAAAAATGACAAATAAAATTGAAACCAAATGTAAATAAAAAAAGATTGTTTTACCAAGCTAAGTTAATCCCTCCTAGCTAGCCTTGAACAAACTCTAACACCTACATTTCAATGGCTTCTTGCCCAGAAGTAAACCTGGTCAATGACCACCTCAAATTAAGTTCTTTTCACTCTTTTTTAAAAACAAAAGAGAGTGGATGGAGAGAAGACGTTGAGAGGTTAAGTACCTTGGCATGTGGAAGTAACAAGATTTAAGAGAAGCCATGTTGAGGGCAGAAGTTGTGGGAAGCATAGGGATATTGTTAGAAGTAGTAGTAGTTATAGGGGAACTAACACCAGCTTCAGCTGAATCAGTGGAGAATGCGGCTTGGTGTTCTGCCGCTGACTTTGTAGGAGAAGCAAAAAGGTTATCAGGAAGGATGTGCTCCAAGCTGCTTCAACACCAAACAAAAATCAACAACATTAGAAAGAATCCAAAAACACTAATTTGCACTATTTTAGAACTAATTCCAGCATAATTCGACATCCTCAGTGGGGAAACCAAACGAAAGGCTCCCAACTACAGTCTTGAACTGGGAATTCAAGCTGTTAATAATCTTGAAATTCCATTGAAGAAATTGATGTTAAGTACCTTTCTTGAAGATTAGAGTTGCCGGTGTTGTCGGTCTGCTCCTTGCTGCCGTTCTCGTTCCCAGTATCGCTAGGCAGCATTTCCTGAGGCACCTTCTCATCAGATGCATTAGATGGGGACTTGGTAGCTTCATGGTTATCGTTATTTTCTGTAGAAAGAAATAAATTCAGCAAATACTCAACCCACCAAACTAAAGAAGAAAACAGCAAAGAAACTCTCAAAGGTAAACCTGCAGGGATTTCCTCATCAATGCCATTAGACAGAGGAACAAGACTATGACTGTTTTGAGAGTGAAACTGCATATCGGAAGCAGTTGGAAGACTAGCAGAGAGGCTCGATGGGAAGTGATCATTGCGATGTTGATTCTTCAGGTCCATCAGTTGCAAATTCATTAACCTTCTGCCTTGAAGTTCAATGGCTTGCTGCAATTCAGCCTCCTGCTCTAATTTTCTTCTCAACATCATCTCATGCGAATTATAGAACATTCTTGCTCCTGTATATATGGAAAGACACTTAAAAAGTGTCAAACAATCTGTCCTACACTTGAGAAGAAAATCAGAAATTTAATTCATATTCTTACCCAACGGAAGGTCATATGGCTCCCTAGACTCAAGGGCTGATGGGCTTAAACATGCCGACAGCTCTCCTCTATCCAACGAAAGTTGTTGCAGTTGCTTCCTTTAGTTCAATCAATAATGAAACATTAGGCATGAATAACGGAGCCATAATAACTCAAGAATAACATTAAATGATGATCATCAGTACATACTTGTCTGCAACTTTTCCCTTTTCCTTGTAAGGCTTGACAAGCACACGAGAATCACACACAAAATGAGGGTTCCCTTTAGCCAAGATCAGCTTCACAGTTTCTGGATAGACAAACGTAACGAATCCAAACATGCGCTTCTGCTGATACGGAATTCTAACATCTTGGACTGGCCCATACATGCTTCAAAACAAGTTACAAAGGAACTTCACCATCAATTTTCATTCGAATTACAAGGCGTTCGAGAAAACAGACCACGACACGGACATACCTAAAGTAATTAGACACATCCTCTTCCTTAAAGGTGCTATCAGCAGGAAATGTTAGGTAAATCTGTCGCGAACTTGAATTTGAGATACCACCCATCGCCATTGCTGAAAAGTCATTTCTGTCAGGCCGGCATCGACCAAATTTGTGGAATTCTTCTCCCATCATAAACGCTGCTGCAGCCGATCTGCAGTTCAGACCATACATGAATATACCTCAAATGTCCAACCAATATTCCAAATCTCAAGCTCCAAATGATGTACCAATCAGGAAAAACTAAGCAGTATGTACTAGACTATTAACTACCTAACCTTAAACAATGTCTTGCTAATTGCTACGGATAAGTTTTTTAATACAAGTACATACCAAATCAAGCTTAAGATTAGACTAGACAGAGCAGCATAAATCACCAAATTACTAGCAAGACAAACATTTACAAGTTCATAACAAGGTAAGAGTGAGAAAAATATTACTACCCCAGATTCAAGAAAGTTATAAAGTCAAAAAAATTCCTTAAAAGAACAACAACCAGTAACAAATATCAGCAAAAGGGTACATCAAAAAATACCTTTGGTTATCATTCAAGATGTTCATACACTTGTTGTAAGCAAGTGGATGATGATGAGCACCAGAAGCCATAAGAGAGGCAGCAGCAAACCTCTGTTGTTGCTGCTGTTGTAAGGCTTTCATCCTCAGAAAATCATCAAAAGAGTCAACTTTATTATTAGTAGGAGAACCAACAATAACACTAGACCCATCAGAATCTTGAAATCCACCAACACTATGCAAAAACTTACAACTATTCCCATTCTTGCAAAACCCTCTTGCATAATACATGCAAGGCCTCCAACCAAACCCCCCACTACCCCCACCCCCACTATCATCTAACCCCCCACCCCCACCAAGAAAAACATCATTTACTGAACAACTCCTCCTATGAAGATGAGGGGTTTCCTCACAATTCCCATAAGGGAAAACAAGTGAATCACTTCTACCACTAGGACTCATAATTGGATCCAATGATGACTCATCAAGAAATGACAAGACTTGATGATCTTGAACTTGAACACTAGTATTACTACCAAACTCATCATTAAGCTCACTGTTATTATTGTAAAACGGTAGTGATAGTGAAGTAGTTGAAGACCCAGAAACAGAATTAGTTGAACCATTGACAACAGCAGCATAAGATAGTGAACTAGAGCTAGCCAGTATTGGTCTAGGGCTTCTTGAAAACACAGGTGACCCACTAGACCAAGGTGAATTAGGTGAAGAATGAACAAACCCATTATTGGGAATCATGATTCTTGGTGAAGATTGAGGGAAAGGGTTCAACTTTGTAGCATTTGACATGGGGTTAAAAGGTGAAGGAGAGTTAGGAGTTGAAGTTGCAGATGAAGTGTTTGATGAAAGTCCTAAACAAGCTTTAGCTTGGTTGATTAGTGAAACCAAATGGTTTTCTGGACCAAAAGCTAATCTTATCATCTCCTTTTCTCCTTGGTCTTGTATCAAAATATAACCCATAATTTTTGAAGCATTTTCTGGATCCAAACTTTGAATCCTTGATAAAACTATCTTTGTTGCTTCATATGCATCCATGGCAAAAACATTCACTACTACTAAACTACTCCCTCCACTAGTGTGACTATCACTACTTCTACTACTACAAACCCCCCCCTTTGGTTTTTCCCTAAAGTTGGAACCTTTCTAGAAAGAGAAACAAGAGAGAGAAGGAAAGGACAATGATAGAGGATAGTGGACTTTTAAATAGTGAGTAAAAAGATTTTAAAAACCTTTGAGAAAGAGAGAGAAAAAAGTAAAGTGATTTTGAGGATTTTATTAGAATTTTTTTTGTGTGTGTGTGTGATTTTTTTTTAATTATTTTGGGAGATTAATAGGAAGAGGTGGCCAAGATATAAACCATGTTATAAAAGGTAATGATAGGGGTTTGATGTTATATTTGTTCAATCATTATATGCCTTATTCAACGTGACATTTGAGAAGGATATAATTGACCTTCCAAAGAAAATTAGGGACTTGTTCTTTTATTGGTCTCAATTTAATTTTGGCGAGACAATGGTGCAATAGATGGGACTGCTCCTCCCTTAATCAGAGATTTCGGATTCGAACCATGAGTATGAAAAAATCCTTGATATGGAGCGCTTCACCCTGAATGAGGCTTTATGCGGCGCGAATCCGAATATAATCGGGCTCCAATACGAATATCGTCGGGTGGGAAATCCAAAAAAAATGGCTAGACATAATCTTGTTTTAATTGTTAATCTTCTCTTTAATCAAAGACTAATCTAGGATTTAAGATTTTTAGCATTTAATATATTATATTTTTAAGGTTATTGGTACATATTACTATATATTATAATATTAATGTATTTTTACACATAATCGTACCAAAGTAATGAGTTCACTTGAACTCGATTACGATATCTTACATCCACCTCTCTATAATAGTGGTATTCTGACTCAGTTAGTATGCACCTACTGTTACTTTTTATTTTATTAGTAAAATGTATCGAATGATTTTGACTAATAAAATGTAGTAGATAGCAATAACAATAATTACGTATTCAGCGTAATACTTTGCGAAGGTAAAGAAGTTGTACCGATATATTTGCGGCTCAACAAAATAATAAGATAACTGAAGCACAAGAAAATATCACGTAGTAATAGAGTTTTAAGAATAAGAAAGTACAAGAATAATACTAACACTACTGGGATGATAAAGAAATACGTTTGACTACCTATTAATTATCTACCCTAATATTTGACCTTACTATCAAAGGTCACGTCCTCGATAAGCTAAAAATCACTAAATTTAGACAAACGGGGAAAAAATATTACCTAACGTTATATTATATTTGCAGAAATCAAGAATAATTTTTTTATAATTTTCAGTCAATTTATTAATCGATACAACTAGGATTGTTATGATCTGATTCATCATTTGGTAGGAATAGGATTGTTGTTGTTTTCCTGTCATGAAAATAGATAATATTGTTAAACAAACTAATAAAATGAGCAAAATACATGTGAAACATCAAATCGTTACATACAGATTGGAAAAATAGAAAACGTTATGCTTGTTTAATACACGTGAACTGTCTGATAATTTTGTATATCTTGTAATTAACTCAATTTTAAATTACTTTCATATTTTTAAATCTATTTTGAAACAAAAAACTTAACTCTATTTCTAAATGTTATTTTGCAAATATAATATTGCACGAGTCCAAAATCGACAGTAGTTTAAAATATTAAAAGTAGTAGGCTAAAAGAGATAAAGGTCGTCTTTCTAATAAATTAAAAATGTAGTATAAAATATGATTGTCTTCAGTTAAACCCGCTTGCCACCACGTGCATCTGCCGGCGAGGCAAATTCTCATTATAAGGAGGAAACAGCCCAGCTCACTATTAATATTATTTGTTTCGAATTTAAGTACGCAGAGTATTAAAATACTTCATCAAGGGCTTAAGCTTATTTTGCTAGCAAAATATTCTTCGTATTTTGTCAATGTGAAATTTTCCTTGGCTTTTGCATAAACTCCCCCTTCATTAGGATTCAATGTCCTTATCGAAGTTTGCTCCATTATTTTCTCAAATATTTGAGATTTGTCTGAACTTAGTTGAACACTCGAGTTTGCCTCGCAACAATTCAAGGTTGCACGTTAAATACTTCAAATATTATATGTTACAATCATTTCACTAGTATATTACTCACTTTGAATTTAGGCTCGCATAAAGTGCGTTACTAAAGTGTAAAACTTATTACCCGATGAAATAATTATATTTAAATTTTTCAAGACAATCATTTTTTTCAAAATCATTGAATTCTTTTGAACTGACAATTTGGGTTATATAAAAGGTTAACAGCCCCTTTGGATATAAGAATTTTTTGTTTTTTAAAATTAGTGTTTGACCATGAAATTTTTAATTTTTACTTAAAGATAAATTTGAGAATTTTTCAAAAATTTGAAAAACTCCAAAAACTGTTTTTTAAAATTTTCACTCAAATCACTCACAAAAATTTAAAAACAACCCAAAATTATAGAATTTTCAGAAACCACTATTGTGTAGTGGCTATTAACTTCTTATAGTTACCATATACATAATTACTTCCTATAACTACAATTCAATTGTTACGGTAGTGTCTGTATTTGCGTTGCTGCATTCATGAATACAACAACATAAAATGCCTAAAAATCAGGTAGTTCAGTTGTATACGCCTAAAATCAAGGCAGATACAACAGTAAAAAGCGCCTAAAATCATGGTAGTACAACTGTATGTGCATGTATTCACACGTAGTTGCGCCATGTATTCATAAATACAGTAACGACAATCACCTTAAAAATAAGTATGTTCAAATGTCTAAGAGAGAGGGAAAACATAAATAGCGTATTTCATGTCTTATTTCATAACTCAATGATAATATGTACCATAAATGCTTATTTTGGTATAAAATTTAAAAAGTAGCTATAGAAATTAATATTTTAAAATGATCTTGATTTATAATAAATGGGATTTGCTATAAGAGGTAAAATTCCCAAATTATATTTATATCCAAACATAACTCTAAGTAGAAGTTTGGACATGAGAATTGTAAGATTCGAAAAAATGGTGACATTTTTTTTCAAGTGAAAGTAGTATTTGAAATTTAGAGTTGTGTTTAGACATAAATTTGAGTAAAATTTTTGAAAAACAGCTTTTTGCAGTTTTTCAATTTTTGAAAATTTTCAAAACGCATCTTCAAGTGAAAATTGAAAATTTTATGAATAAACGCCGATTCCGAAAAAATTAAAAAAGTCTTCCATCAAATTTTATGTCCAAACGGGTATTAATTTTTAAATACTATTTTTACATTAAAAATTTCTTTTTTTTTAGGTTTTTACAATTCTTACGTCAAAACGCCCACTAAATTATGGGTGGGGGTAGGGATAGAATAGCAAAAAACAAGAGCATTTGGCTTGATGATGATGCAGCACAGGTAATAAGAACCACAACTCTTTTAGTTTGGGGGCAGCACAACATAGGGGAGAGTAAATAAATTAGCTTTATCTTTCAAAGTCTAGTCTTTATCTTCCCTTATATTTTGTGGGGGCTCCTCTCTCTCCTTTCTTTTATAGAAATGGACAAAACTATGCTCAGTATTTCAGATCTGCTTCACAGGGAAATGTTCCCTGTCAACCACTCTTCTCATTCAACTAGTAATAATAAATTGCACAACCCATTTGGGCCATTTTCCAAAACGGGTCGGGTCATAACCTTTTGGATCATAGTATGTTTTGAGCTTTGAAGTAGAACCTTGGAGCAACGATAAAGTTATCTTTGTGTGGTCCATAATTCACGGGTTAGAGTTAGAGGCGGAGCCAGATTTTTTATCAATTAGATACATTTCACCGTATAGTAAATATACATCAAATAAAAAATTCTGGCCAAGGGTGTCGTTTGACGCCCCTTGGTCCAATGTTGTTCTGCCACTGATTCGAGCCGTGGAAGCAGTTAGTATAGGAATATGATATCTTTTTATAAATAAATAAAAATAGATATTTAAATTAGTCTTAAAACTTAAACAGGCAAAAAGAAAAGAAAAATGTTAGTATACCATTTTCTTGGTTAATCTCAATCTCAATTAGCACTAATTACCATTTACCCCTCCTTTTCACTTCTTTCTTTACTTAAACCATTCCCCAAAAAGAACACTTTTAACAATTTTAAAAAAAACAAAAACAAAAATAAAAAAAAGCGAGAAGAAATATTATTTTATCAATAAAACTCCGGGTCAACTGGGCAACCCGAAATCTGTACAGTACTGTCGTTATCCATTTCATATCCCCAAAAATCTAGTCAAAATTTTGTGCTACGTCTGATCACGCGCTGTGACTGAGAGTGTGATTGATTGCTGGTGATGTGCGTTGGAATAGTGCACGTTCACTTTAAAAAGCAATTATACTGACAAACTTCTTCGTTCTCCGTACCTTTTCCCAATTAACTTAAATTTTAAATTGATTCTCTTCTCTCCTTTTTTTTATTTATTTATTTATTTATTATTATTGTTATAAGGGAGCTCTTCAAGATGTTTTATTCTTTTCTCCGCATCAAATTTTTTAAATATTATCGTGAAATATGGTAGGATAAATAAAATTCTTTCACACTTCTTACGATTTGTTTGGATGATTGTTATGCATCGTTCATAATATATCGTATTGTATTGTATCGTATGATGAATATAATATTTTGATAGATTGTATCGTTGTTATTGTTTCATGATATTACGCACCAGCAATATAAAAAATAAATATATAATACTATTAAAAAAATTATGATACGGGATAAATTTATTATATAAAAAAATTGGATAAATAATAAAATAAAATTATTTAATAATAGTGAATGGTGAGATGAAAGAAAAAGATACGATAACGACGCAATCACATTCCTTAAACCTATGTAGTGAGTCGTGTAGGTGGCGTGTTTAAATTAGGACCATACATTGGGATTATTTTCTCCTCATCGCTAGCCAACATCAATCGGTCGTTACATAAAGTGACATATTTCGTTTTTACGTAATGACAGATTAAACAAAGCGATACGATAAAATTTAAGTGACAACCAAAACAAACCTCATATTTAAAGTAATAATACGATACAATACAATAAGTAACGACCATCCAAACAAACTATTAATTAGAGTATTCGAATCCTTAAAATAAAAAAATAAAAATTCTAATACTTAAAATAGATCATATTCCTCTTTTTTAGTGTCCTATCAAACAATTATAAAAGAACGTGATATACAAATAACACCGAGCCAAACCTACTGTAATAAAAGTTAATATACGGTCAAAGGATTTCCAACTACTTCACCTTTCATGTCATTATGCCTTTCATATGAGAGGCATAATTAATGCATGGAGCGGGGTAAAAGTGCAAATATGAAGAATTCTTTGGGTGAAGAAAATACATTGTTGGAATTTTTAATAGTAATATACTAATGTTTATTGTCGTGTCCGAGAGACCACCTAACCCTCCAACATTAATTGTCCCTAACATCAAACCAAGTGGGATTGGGACATGCGTCTATTCAAAGGTTTTATAACATGCTTCGATAGTACCATTTTATTTTTGGAGGGAAAAAAAATCTTATTCCCTCCTTTCTATTTTATCTAGCATGATTTCTTTTCTTATTTTCATTGTTCTTATATCTTATACTGCTTCCATTTTATGGCTTCCTTATTGTTCTATTTCTTTTCAGTATTGTTGTGATATGTTCTTCCTGAACTGAGGGTCAATCGAAAACAATTTCTCTATCTTTATAATGTGTGAGTAAGGTATGTATATATACTACCAGGGACGGATGCACAATGGTGGAAGCGATGTCGAAAAATATTAAATATTTATACTAATATTTTGTAGAAAAGAAGTAATATATAATAATGACATCACTTATTCTTAGCAAAGAGTACTTCTTGGTCTACTGGTCAAGCTCATATTTGGGCTTTTAAAGGCCGTAGTTTAAGGTTGTACTTAGACATTCTATTTGTTTTAACATCTTTGAGCGAGCATTTTTGTTAAAAGTTTGGGCTAGTGAGAATTGAACCTACACTTCCCTTTGCAATAATATTCAATTAAACAAATCAGCCATTGCTTTCAAGTTATGGGAAAATGGTATTAGATAATACTTATTTATTTAAATACGACACCGCTTACGAACAGTTCTGCATATGCCCCTGTACACTACCCTTCCCATGCTCTTTTACTAAATTTGTTGTTATTATATTATTTCTTTATTAGTTCGTTCAGTAAAGGATAACATATGATCAACGTTTTTTGATGAGAAACTTTTAAAATACTATGTCATATTTATGATCACAATTTCAAAAGTTTGAAAGTCACAAAAATATTATTGAATAATTGAAATCATAAGTTTTAATTTTTTTAATTAAATTTTATACCAAGGCAAACTGCGAGAAATAAAGTAAAACAGAGAAAGACTTATAGCCCGTTTGGCCAAACTTCTAAAATCAGCTTATTTTGAGAAGTACTTTTTTAAAAAGTACTTTTAAAAAAAGTGCTTTCGGTGAGAAATAGTTTGTGTTTGGCTAATTAATTTGAAAAACACTTTTAAGCAGTAGTTAGTGTTTGACAAAGCTTTTGAAAACTGCTTCTAAGTGTATTTTTCTCAAAAGTGTTTCTGCTTTTGGAGAGAAACTATTTTTTTCTGCTTCTCTAAAACTGTTTATGCTTCTCTTCAAAAGCACTTTTTTTCTTTCCAAAAGCTTGGCCACACACCTCAATTTTTGGCCAAAAGTGCTTTTGGCCAAAACAAGCATTTTTGGCCCAAAAAAACGCTTGGCCAACAGGCTATTACTTACATTTACGTCGAATCTTACTTTCTCCGTTACATTTTATCTGAGATTATATCTTTATTATTCGTTCAGAAAAGTGTGATATATTATTAAAACGTTTTCTATGAGCAATTTTAATAGAATGTTATGGCATACTTTGACGGAGTTAATGGACGAACAAGAAGGCCTATGGACTGGGTTAATGATCTCCATTGTACTTTGGAAATTTCAGTTTTGTGGTCGTAAAATACCAAAAAAGAGAGAAACGATCATGATTAGTCGATGACTATTGTTCCTTAGAAGCGCCAGCTTAAAATCGACAAAATAAAAAAATATGACTATATCGTGTTTAAGATTATAATTTTTAAAAGTTTAAAGTCATAAAAATATTATATAATATTTAAAATCATAAGTTTTATAAATATTTATATGCATTTCTCAAATAATCGCTAAAGTTAAATTATTGATTTGACATAAAGCAAATAAATATAAGCTAATTCAATGATATAGGGCCCACATAATTAGGCAATCAAGCACACTCAATCTTTATAATATCTAATAAGTCCTGGAATTTTTCAAAAGAGTGACGAGAGTTGTTTTGCCAAATTTGGTGAAGTGAGTTATTCATTAAGTCCTGGTATTTTTCAAAAGAGTGACAAGAGTTCTTTTGCCAAATGAAAATGGTGAAGTGAGGATTGGCAGTATTCCTAGCATTGCAGTTTATGTGATTTTTTTTTTGGTCCGTTTAAAAAAGAATGATTCCTTTCTAAATTTGAAAATAATTAATCGGAAAATATATTTGACCAAACTCGTTCTGACCCAAATGTCCAGAATGGGGATATAATGGTAACTTCACACGACTTTTGAGGGATGTAGACATATAAAATTTATTGAGTCTAATCCATACAATATTTTAAATTAAATTCAATTGGGTTAAATAATTAATTTGGGCTTTATAGGTTAAATTAGTCCATTTTATTATTTTTCGAGCCCAATGTTCATTTCATCTTAAGGCCCAGATTCATGCCATGTGTCAAGTGACATGGCATATCTAGTCAAATTGCAAGCCAAAAAGATGACGACACGTGTTAAATGATGTGGTAATCCAAGTCAAAAAAGAAGAATCAACCATAGGTCACCAAGTGGCTAAAATGACATGAGCCAATCAGAATCAAGCAAAAGACTTCATATGTAGTTGCACTGTCCATCCTCTACAACTATAAATAGAGGGGTTACATAACTCTTAAGACATTTAGAGTTGGAGAAGAACACTCCACAAATGGTGAAGGCATCCACACACAGAGAAATCAATCATCAAGTACAAAGTTCTTCTACAAAGGAGTGGTAAACGGAGTTCTTCCCGGAGATCAAGCCGTAACAACAAAGTGTTGCTCGACGTTCTTGGCGATTAAATACATCACAGGGAGGTCTGCATCGTCCTACATTCGAGAAAGACGCTTCTCAAGCCCTTGAATCACGGAGAATTTTAGAGAGGAGAATCAAGGGATACATAGAATTGTACTCACAAATATTTATCAATAAAATCTCTTTTTCTTCAACAATTAGCATGAAGCATTTAGTTCTCCAAAGGAATGCACAGAACGTGATGATGTCCGTTTGGGTTTAGGAAAACCCGGTGGACTTTTGGATAAGGCTATCTTAAAAGCTATTGTGCGGACAAAATTTTTGACTAGGTCTAACCATGATGCATGCAACAATATAATAGAGTAAAGTTTCTATGGGGTTTTAAACTAGTACCCTTGAGTGAACAACTCAAGGGGGAAGGCACGGAACCGTCGACTGCACCGCTGATCGACTAGTTCTACCGCAAATAAGCCTTTCCGAATTTAGGGGGATAATGTAGGAAGAGCGCAACCACTCATCAAGCGTTGCTATAGTATTTGTTTGGCACGAGTGGAGTATGAATGTCGAGCATGGTTATGCAATAATAAGCATTAAAAGAAGGTTGTCATGTATTTGCACGTTTAAGAAAGCGGTAAATGAAACAATTATAATTTAAAGTAGTTACAAAGGAAAACAAAGAAACATGTCATTTTTGTTTTGGGGAAAAGTAAATACTTGAAAGAAATAAACAATTAATTGCACGTAGAAGGGAAGATGAAAAGGTGCCAATATTAAACAAAATAAAGGTACAAATTCACAACACAATTTGAAATGGTAAAAGCCTATAATCCCCAGCAGATTCGCCATGCTGTCGTGCCCCCTTTTTAGATTACATTTCAGAATACATGGGCAAAATCACATGGTATTGATCCTATGAACAAGATTTTCTAAGTGAAGGCAATGAGTGATGATATGCTGAAAGAAAAGCAGATGTATGAACCTAAGTGACATGGTATCTAAATGTATGGCATACTTGATTGCTAGACATGGTTACTAGTGCGCACATAAAAAATAAACCTAGAAAACATGATATCTACCCATACTTATACTATATCATGCATATCCCCACCCATTTTCATTATCCAACCCCAGAATTATTTTTACAAATTATTACAAGCCTCAGAATATGAATTACATAATTAAAATAAGAAAAGAAGAAGTTAACTATAGGGAGCCTTCCATAGTAGTCCCAAGTATCAAGGTCCTCAATGCCATGTACTGTTATTTCATAACCTTTCATAATCTGGGTGTGTCAGAGTTCCCTAAGGATCTCAGAGGATTCCGGGCAGTGCTCACACCCAGATTTCATATCCAAGATGGAGTAAGTGCAGTGTGGAAGAGCTAACTCTTGTGTGTCAAAGTTTAGAGGGAGTTCAAGGGTCCCTAAGCAATGCTCACACAAAAGGGGCAGAACCTAGTGTCTAAGAGTATAGTGAAAGTGCTCATAGTTTGAGGAGTTTGAGAGAATAGTTTTAAAACAGTTTGGAACAGTTTTGGGAAAAAGAGCAAGCAGGAACAGTTCTGGAAAAGAAATTACTTGAAACATTCTTGTAAAACTGGGAGAAAGTGGTTTTAGAAAGATAGTTTGAGAAGAGCAGGGTAATCAGCAAACAAAGACCAAACCCAAACATGTTTAGTATCACACAAAGAACCGAGTCAGGTTCAGCAACCAGGATTTCACACGGGGGTAGCAAGGGTTGGGAACACATAGGTCACATGATGACAAACATGTAATAGGTAGCACACAGTCCGGAATTCTTAGGGATTCAGGGGATTGGGGACATAGTAAAGCATAGAAGTAACCAAGACAGGATCAAATACAGTAAGGTCTGCCAAAACTAATATACCAAACATAATCGGAAAGGTTCCATGAGGACATACTTTGAACACATAAAGGCAGACTACCAAACAAAGGAAACTGGATATACTAGGCAGAACATGCAATCCTAGTTACATGTTGGAAATCAGAACAATAAGTATAAAAAAAAAACAGATGAGAATCATCAAGAATTGTAACAACAATGCAAACATGTTGGTTTGAAGACTAAAATATAAATTAGAACATACCAGTAGAGTGTAAAGAACAATAACACAAAGCAGAATGTAAGAGATGAACAATAGTTAGCCTTGGTTTGCAGCCGACTAACTCAGATCGGTAGTGAGTAGCACAAAAGAGAGAATAGAGAGAGAGAGAGCAAGTTTAATCGCGAGAGAGGGTGAACAGATTAGTTTGTGTCTGTGTGTGTTGAGTCAATGCATGGATAGAGTATATATATAGTTTGGACTTAGGTGACAAAAATAAGGTAAAAATCAGACTGCCCAGTAGTTATGGGACTCAGAGAATCAATTAGCTGTAAAAATCAGTACCAATATTCCCTTAATTAAGGGAACTATTCAAACGGTGAGTAACAAATAAGGAAAGACCATATATAGCTTAGAATACTGTAAAATAATGTAAGTATAACATGAAATTCAGGTTCTGAATTGAAGGTTGAACTCAAACGGCTAGTAGGTGAACACAATTAAGGAAAATTATTATGTACATGACATATAAAGAAACAATTCCAAACCAAATTAAGTAGACAATTGAGACTAGGTTCAGAAAATATTTATTAAGGAAGTAATATCAATTAATAGTAAACGAATCAAGGTAAGAAATAGACTAGAGGTTGGAAATCAGTTGGAGTATCTCATTGGAAATCAACAAGGCTTTTGAATCATAGTGAGTGAGGGATTCAAACATTACTAGTGAATAGAGATTCAAATAACACTAGTGAATAGAGATTCCAGTGTATGAATGGAATAAACACATTATAAAATAGGTTAGAAATAATTAAGTAACAAATTGCGGAGAATAAGGGATTCAAACAAGCATAATATCAATTGAAGGGAATTAACACGAATTAATATAGATGCTAGGCAAGAAATCAAAATCCCTAACACATGAAATTAAGGAACAATGAGATAAACAGGAAAGCAAGAGAAAAAATCAAAGATGGATAATATAGGGTAAAGATCAATGAGTCACAGGACTCTTGAAACATAAACACATATGCAAACACATAGGCAAATCAATAGTTTCAGGTTTTAGGTCTAAAATTAGGGTTTTCATCACGACGAGCTAGATAAAGGAGATAAACTTAAACAAATTACTAAACCATAGTAGAGAATCTAGGAAGATTCTAAAAAAACCCATAGGAAAAGTCATTCAAGAACGGGGTTACGAAACCCTAGTTGAAAAACGAAGAGTCATTTTAGCAAAATCGGAGAACCTTTGAGAAAACAACGAAACAACTTAAAGTGTACATAGATCTATCACAGATCTGAAAGAAAATCAGAAAATCTTGAGTTTTTAGGGTTTCAGAGAACCCAGAGAGAGAATGAAAAACCTTGAAGTTTCACCGGCCTTTAGCCGGAGGGATCATAGATCTTACTCAGACGGTCGGAGGTGGCCGGAGATGGCATGAGGTACCATGGGAGGAGTTGAGCCGCAACAGGTTCATCTGAGGACCTCAGGGTGTCATTAGACCGGCGCGAGGTGAAGCAGTAACCAAGAGATAATGAGAGGCCATGCTTTCCGGCGAGGGAAATGGCCGGAGGAGACGAACAAACTTCATCGGAGAAGAGGAGACTGGAAGTCTCTAGAGAGAATCAGAGAGATAGAGAGATATTGTGAGAGGATTGAAATGAGGGGGGGGGGGGGGAGGCTTTAGGTTTGTTTTTTTTACACATCTAGA